>CM053033.1:1628476-1817912 GCA_028564925.1 Lithobates sylvaticus | reverse complement strand
CAGAGGTGGAAACAATGAAGACATTTCCCGGGAGGAGGAGACAAGTGAAGGACATTTTCCCAGGAGGGGAGACAAGTAAAAAGACCTCTCCAAGTGGAGACAATAAAGAACACTCCCAGGGGGTGGAACAAGGAAAGGGCATCTCCAGATGGAAAAAAAAAAGACATCCCAGAGGTGGAGACAGAAAAGAACTCTCCAGGGGTGGAACAAGTAAAAACACTCTCCAAGGGGAAAACAATAAAAACATCCCAGAGGGGAGACAAGGAGGACACCTCCAGGAGGTGGAGACAGTAAGGGCCCTTTTCCCAGGGGGGGGAGAAGGAAGGACACTCCCAGGAGGTGGAACAAGTGAAGGACACTTCCAAAGGGGGAAGATAAGTAAAGGGACACTCACAGGGTGGAGACAAGTAAGGACACTCTCCAGAGGGGGAAAGACAAATGAAGGACACTTTCCCAGGAGGTGGAGACAAGTGAAGACACTCTCCAGGGTGGAGACAAGTGAAGGACACCTGCAGGAGTGGAGACAAGTGAAGGACACTCTCCAGAGGTGAGACATGAAGGACCTCTCCAGAGTGGAGACAAGTAAAGGGACACTTCCAGAGGTAGAGAAAATGAAGGACACTCTCCAGGAGGTGGAGACAATAAAAGGACACTCTCCGGGAGGGGAGACAAGTGAAGACACTCTCCCGGGAGGTGGAGACAAGTGAAGGAACTCTCCAGGAGGTGGAGACAAGTGAAGGACACTCTCCGGGAGGTGGAGACAAGTGAAGGACACTCTCCAGGAGGTGGAGAAAAGTGAAGGACACTTTGCAGGAGGGGGAGACAAGTGAAGGACACTCTCCAGGAGGTGGAGACAAGTGGAGACTTTCCAGGAGGTGGAGACAAGTGAATGATACTCTCCAGGAGGTGGAGACAAGTGAAGGAGACTCTCCAGGAGGTGGAGACAAGTGAAGGACACTCTCCAGGAGGTGGAGACAAGTGAAGGATACTCTCCAGGAGGTGGAGACAAGTGAAGGATACTCTCCAGGAGGTGGAGACAAGTGAAGGATACTCTCCAGGAGGTGGAGACAAGTGGACACTTTCCAGGAGGTGGAGACAAGTGAAGGACACTTTCCAGGAGGTGGAGACAAGTAAAGGACACTCTCCAGGAGGTGGAGAAAAGTGAAGGACACTCTCCAGGAGGGGGAGACAAGTGAAGGACACTCTCCAGGAGGTGGAGACAAGTAAAGGACACTCTCCATGAGGTGGAAACAAGTGAAGGACACTGTCCAGGAGGAGGAGACAAGTGAAGGACACTCTCCAGGAGGTGGAGACAAGTGAAGGACACTCTCCAGGAGGGGACAAGTGAAGGACACTCTCCAGGAGGTGGAAACAAGTGAAGGACACTCTCCAGGAGGTGGAAACAAGTAAAGCACAGTCTCCAGGAGGTGGAGACAAGTGACGGACACTCTCCAGGAGGTGGAGACAAGTGAAGGACACTCTCCAAGAGGTGGAGACAAGTAAAGGACACTCTCCAGGAGGTGGAGACAAGTGAAGGACACTCTCCAGGAGGTGGAGACAAGTAAAGGACACTCTCCAGGAGGTGGAGAAAAGTGAAGGACACTCTCCAGGAGGTGGAGACAAGTGAAGGAAACTGTCCAGGAGGTGGAGACAAGTAAAGGACACTCTCCATGAGGTGGAAACAAGTAAAGGACACTCTCCAGGGGGTGGAGACAAGTGAAGGACACTCTCCAGGAGGTGGAGACAAGTTAAGGACACTCTCCAGGAGGTGGAGACAAGTGAAGGACACTCTCCAGGAGGTGGAGACAAGTGAAGGACACTTTCCAGGAGGTGGAGATATGTGAAGGACACTCTCCAGTAGGTGGAGACAAGTGACGGACACTCTGCAGGAGGTGGAGACAAGTGAAGGACACTCTCCAGGAGGTGGAGATAAGTGAAGGACACTCTGCAGGAGGTGGAGACAAGTAAAGGACACTCTCCAGGAGGTGGAAACAAGTGAAGGACACTCTCCAGGAGGTGGAGACAAGCGAAGGACACTCTCCAGGAGGTGGAGACAAGCGAAGGACACTCTCCAGGAGGTGGAGACAAGTGAAGAACACTCTCCAGGAGGTGGAGACAAGTGAAGGACACTCTCCAGGAGGTTGAGACAAGTGAAGGACACTTTCCAGGAGGTGGAGACAAGTGAAAGACACTCTCCAGGAGGTGGAGACAAGTGAAGAACACTCTCCAGGAGGTGGAGACAAGTGAAGGACACTCTGCAGGAGGTGGAGACAAGTGAAGGACACTCTCCAGGAGGTGGAGACAAGTGAAGGACACTCTCCAGGAGATGGAGACAAATGAAGGACACTCTCCAGGAGGTGGAGACAAGTGAAAGACACTCTCCAGGAGGGGGAGACAAGTGAAGAACACTCTCCAGGAGGTGGAGACAAGTGAAGGACACTCTGCAGGACGTGGAGACAAGTGAAGGACACTCTCCAGGAGGTGGAGACAAGTGAAGGACACTCTCCAGGAGATGGAGACAAATGAAGGACACTCTCCAGTAGGTAGAGAAAAGTGAAGGACACTCTCCAGGAGTTGGAGACAAGTGAAGAAGACTCTCCAGGAGGTGGAAACAAGAGAAGGACACTCTCCAGGTGGTGGAGACAAGTGAAGGACACTCTACAGGAGGTGGAGACAAGAGAAGGACACTCTCCAGGAGGTGGAGACAAGTGAAGGACACTCCCCAGGAGGTGGAGACAATTGAAGGACACTCTCCAGGAGGTGAAGACAAGTGAAGGACACTCTCCAGGAGGTGGAGACAAGTGAAGGACACGCTCCAGGAGGTGGAGACAAGTGAAGGACACTCTCCAGGAGGTGGAGACAAGTGAAGGACACTCTACAGGAGGTGGAGACAAGTGAAGGACACTGTGCAGGAGGTGGAAACAAGTGAAGGACACTCTCCAGGAGGTGGAGACAAGTGAAGGACACTCTCTAGGAGGTGGAGACAAGTGAAGGACACTCTCTAGGAGGTGGAGACAAGTGAAGGACACTCTCCAGGAGGTGGAAACAAGTGAAGGACCCTCTCCAGGGAGGTGGAGATAAGTGAAGAACCCTCTCCAGGGAGGTGGAGACAAGTGAAGGATACTCTCCAGGAGGTGGAGACAAGTGAAGGACACACTCCAGGAGGTGGAGACAAGTGAAGGACACCCTCCAGGAGGTGGAGACAAGAGAAGGACACACTCCAGGAGGTGGAGACAAGTGAAGGACACTCTCCAGGAGGTGGAGACAAGACAAGGACACTCTCCAGGAGGTGGAGATAAGTGAAGGACAGTCTCCAGGAGGTGGAGACAAGTGAAGGACCCTCTCCAGGTAGGTGGGGACAAGTAAAGGACACTCTCCTGGAGGTGGAGACAAGTGAAGGACACTCTCCAGGAGGTGGAGACAAGTGAAGGATACTCTCTAGGGAGGTGGAGACAAGTGAAGGACACTCTCCAGGAGGTGGAGACAAGGGAAGGCCACTCTCCAGGAGGTGGAGACAAGTGAAGGACCCTCTCCAGGAGGTGGAGACAAGTGAAGGACACTTTCCAGGAGGTGGAGACAAGTGAAGGATACTCTCCAGGAGGTGGAGACAAGACAAGGACACTCTCCAGGAGGTGGAGACAAGACAAGGACACTCTCCAGGAGGTGGAGACAAGTGAAGGACACTCTCCAGGAGTTGGAGACAAGTGAAGGACCCTCTCCAGGTAGGTGGAGACAAGTAAAGGACACTCTCCAGGAGGTGGAGACAAGTGAAGGACCCTCTCCAGGAGGTGGAAAGACAAGTGAAGGACCCTCTCCAGGAGATGGAGACAAGTGAAGGACACTCTCCAGGTAGGTGGAGACAAGTAAAGGACACTCTCCAGGAGGTGGAGACAAGTGAAGGACACTCTCCAGGAGGTGGAGACAAGTGAAGGACACTCTACAGGAGGTGGAGACAAGTGAAGGACACTCTCCAGGAGGTGGAGACAAGTGAAGTGGACACTCTCCAGGGAGGTGGAGACAAGTGAAGGACCCTCTCCAGGGAGGTGGAGATAAGTGAAGGACAATCTCCAGGGGGTGGAGACAAGTGACGGACACTCTCCAGGAGGTGGAGACAAGTGAAGGACACTCTCCAGGAGGTGGAGACAAGTGAAGGACACTATCCAGGAGGTGGAGACAAGTGAAGGACACTCTCCAGGAGGTGGAGATAAGTGAAGGACACTCTCCAGGAGGTGGAGACAAGTGAAGGACACTCTCCAGGTAGGTGGAGACAAGTGAAGGATCCTCTCCAGGGAGGTGGAGGCAAGTGAAGGACACTCTCCAGGGGGTGGGCATATCATTGTCAAAGTCTACAATCAAGAGAAGACTTTCATGAGAGCAAATACAGAGGGTTCACCACAAGGTGCAAACCATTCATAAGCCTGGAGAATAGAAAAGCCAGATTAGACTTTGCCAAAAAACATTTTAAAAAAGCCAGACCAGTTGAGGAAAAGCATTCTTTGGACGGATGAAACTAAGATTAATCTGTACCAGAATGACGGGGGAGAAAAAAGTGTGAAGAAGGCTTGGAATAGCTCATGATCCAAAGCACACAACATCATCTGTGGTCACGTGGTGGAGCTTGCAGTGTGATGGGATGTGCATGCATGGCCTCCAGTGGCACTGGGTCATTGCTGGTTATTGATTATGTGACAGAAGCAGCCGGATGAATTCTGCGGTGTTTAGAGATATACTGTCAGCCTAGATTCAGACAATGATTGGACAGTGCTTCACAGTACAGATGGACAATGATCCAAAACACACTGCAAAAGTAACCCAGGAGCTTCTAAAGAAAAAGAAGTGGAATATTCTGCAATGGCCGAGTCAATCACCTGATCTCATCCCAATTGAGAATTTCACTTGCTGAAGCCAAAACTAAGGGCAGAAAGAGCCACAAAGAACAACTGATCAAAGCATCAGAAAGGAGCAAGTCTCTGGGAGGAGCCTGTGATACTTTTGTACATGGGAGGAGTCTGTGATACTCATGTACATGGGAGGAGCCTGTGATACTTATGTACATGGTGAGGAGCCTGTGATACTTATGTAGATGGGAGGAGTCTGTGATACTTATGTACATGGGAGGAGTCTGTGATACTTTTGTACATGGGAGGAGTCTGTGATACTCATGTACATGGGAAGAGCCTGTGATACTTTTGTACATGGGAGGAGCCTGTGATACTTATGTACATGGGAGGAGCCTGTGATACTTATGTACATGGGAGGAGCCTGTAATACTTATGTACATGGGAGGAGTCTGTGATTACTTATGTACATGGGAGGAGTCTGTGAGTACTTATGTACATGGGAGGAGTCTGTGATACTCATGTACATGGGAGGAGCCAGTGATACTTATGTACATGGGAGGAGTCTGTGATTACTTATTTACATGGGAGGAGCCTGTGATACCTATGTACATTGGAGGAGCCTGTGATACCTATGTACATGGGAGGAGCCTGTGATACTTATGTACATGGGAGGAGTCTGGGATATTTATGTACATGGGAGGAGCCTGTGATAACTTATGTACATGGGAGGAGACTGTGATACTTATGTACATGGGAGGAGTCTGTGATACTTATGTACATGGGAGGAGCCTGTGATACTTATGTACATGGGTGGAGTCTGTCATTACTTATGTACATGGGAGGAGTCTGTGATACTCATGTACATGGGAGGAGCCTGTGAATACTTATGTACATGGGAGGAGTCTGTGATTACTTATGTACATTAGAGAAGCCTGTGATACTTATGTACATGGGAGGAGTCCGTGATACTTATGTACATGGGAGGAGCCTGTGATACTTATGTACATGGGAGGAGCCTGCAATACTTATGTACATGGGAGGAGCCTGTGATACTTATGTACATGGGAGGAGCCTGTGATACTTATGTACATGGGAGGAGTCTGTGATTACTTATGTACATTAGAGAAGCCTGTGATACTTATGGGAGGAGTCTGTGATACTTATGTTCATGGGAGGAGTCCGTGATACTTATGTACATGGGAAGAGCCTGTGATACTTATGTACATGGAGGAGCCTGTGATACTTATGTACATGGGAGGAGCCTGTGATACTTATGTACATGGGAGGAGCCTGTGATACTTATGTACACGTGGAGGAGCCTGTGATACTTATGTACATGGGAGGAGTCTGTGAAACTTATGTACATGGGAGGAGTCTGTGATACTTATGTACATGGGAGGAGCCTGTGATTACTTATGTACATGGGAGGAGTCTGTGATACTTATGTACATGGGAGGAGCCTGTGATACTTATGTACATGGGAGGAGCCTGTGATACTTATGTACATGGGAGGAGCCTGTGATATGTATGTACATGGGAGGAGTCTGTGATACTTATGTACATTGGAGGAGTCTGTGATACTTATGTACATTGGGAGGAGCCTGTGATACTTATGTACATGGGAGGAGCCTGTGATACTTATGTACATGGGAGGAGTCTGTGAGTCTTGTGTACAAACATAACAAAATGTGGGAAAAGTGAAGCACTGTGAGTACTTTCCGGATGCTCTGTAGGTTCAATTTTAAGAAGAGATATTTGTGAATCTTGGAAGACCAGGCATTGGTGATGTCACTTACCTCGATGACTCGATAAGTCCAGCTTGTTGGTAGAGCAGACCACAATACGTCTCCAGAACCTCCATGGCGTACACCCGATTGTCTTCTCGAATTATCGGGATCACTTTAATCTTGGCCCGCTCTGTATTTCCTGAGGTTATACAATCTACAATCTCTTTCTTGATCGTATTTCTTTCTTCAGCTGTGGGGGGAGGAGTTTGGAATATGGTAAGTTATGGGTAGTGCTGCACTGAGCGCCGGCGGCGGAATGGAGGAAGGTCGGGGGCTACTCTGTACAAAACCAGAACAGAGCAGGTAAGTAGATCATGTTTGTTATTTGAAAAAATATATAGAAAATATATAATATCACTTTAATTTTGGGTTCAGTACGATGGAAACATTTGGCTGCAATAAACAAGTGCCAAGTCATATAAAATGGAAGCATGCCCCGTGCTGCCATAGGGCAGCTTAAGCAGCCACCTTAGGATGCCAGGGGGGGGGGGGGGTAAAATGCACCTTCGCCTACCAACATTTTATTCTCTAGGGTGGCTGCTTTAAAATAATAATATTTGGGGGGGGGGGGGAGGGATCTTCAGGCCCAACATGATTTTTAACCCCTTTAATAACGGGCACCCCCCCCCCCCTTCCTGCCCAGGCCAATTTTTAGCTTTCAGCGCTGCCACACTTTGAATGACAATTACGCGGTCATGTAACACTGGAACCAGATGACATTTTTTATCAGTTTTTTTTCACACAAATAGAGTGTTTCTTTTGGTGGTATTTAGTCACTGCTGGGTTTTGAATTTTTTGCTAAACAAATAAAAAAAGACTGAAAATGTTGAAGTTTTTCTTTGTTTCTCTTATAAAATTTTGTAAATAAGTCAATTTTCTCTTTCACTGATGGGCACTGATGAGGTGGTACTAATATGCAGCACAGAGGGGCACTGATGAGGTGGTACTAATATGCAGCACAGAGGGGCACTGATGATGTGGCACTAATATGCAGCACTGATGGGCACTGAGAGGTGGCACTAATATGCAGCACTGATGGGCAGTGATGAGGTGGCACTAATATGCAGCACAGATGGGCACTGATGAGGTGGCACTAATATGCAGCACTGATGGGCACTGATGAGGTGGCACTAATATGCAGCACTGATGAGGTGGCACTAATAAGCAGCACAGATGGGCACTGATGAGGTGGCACTAATATGCAGCACTGATGAGGTGGCACTAATATGCAGCACTGATGGGCACTGATGAGGTGGCACTAATATGCAGCACTGATAAGCAGCACAGATGGGCACTTATGAGGTGGCACTAACTGATAGGTGGCACTGATATGCAGCACTGATGGCACTGATGAGGTGGCACTAATATGCAGCACTGATGGACAATAATAGGCGGCACTGATATGCAGCACAATGGGCACTGATAGGCGGCACTGATATACAGCACTGAAGGGCACTGGTGAGGAGGCACTAATATGCAGCACCAATGGGCACTGACAGGCACTGATAGGTGGTATTGATCGGCACTGATAGGTAGAACTGATGGGAAGCCTTTATGGGCACTGTAAAGGCAGCAATGCTGGGCATTGATAGGATGCACTGATGTGCACTGAAAGGCAGCACTGATGGGTGACACTGATGGGCACTGATGGATGGCACTGATAGGCACCACTGATGAGGAGGCACTGACAGGCATTACTGGTGGGCACTGATTGGCATCACTGGTGGGGCTGCACTGATGATCAATGCAGATCCCTTCCTTTAACAGAGCCTCTTATTGGCTCTCCTCTACTCACACACTGTCAGCGTGAATAGAGGAACGACTTCCTAGTCAGCTCTGATTGGACACAGCTGATCACATGGTAAAGAGCCTACGTCATCGGCTCTTTACCATGATCGAAGATGCCGTGTTTCAGAGCCACACACCGCACTACCGATTGTCGCACTGCACGCCCCTGGGTGCGCACACGAGCGACTTGTTCTGCTGGACGTCATTGTGCTATAGGCCGGGCGGGAAGGTCTTAAAACATGTAAATGAAAAAAGAAAAAAAAAAGGCTCCAAAACGGCCATTGTGCAGGGGGTAGTGGGAGGACAGTGGGGGGAGGGGGTGTTGGGAGAACTGGGGGGGGGGAATGCACCTTTGCCTAAGTAGAAATCCTTGCACCAGCCATGAATACAATCTTATTAGAAACATTGGGTGTGCAGCAGTCAGGTCCGATGCCTTCTACAGATATCAGCTGATCCTGTATGAGGGGTAACTAAGCCTCGGCTTGTGACCCGTAAATTCCGTAATCCAACATTGTGCAAAAAGGAAGGAGAATAAAAAGAGAAAGAAGAAGAGAACTGAAGAAAGAAGAAACCTAGACAGGAAGAGAGAGTCACCAGAGGGGTTCCTGGAGCCTCGCTCGTCCACCGACACCCACCCCCATACATTAACACCCCACACCTTCCCCGCATTTGAGTACTTACCTTTATTGGCCACCACTGTTCTGAGTTTCCGTTGGGTGTTCTGCAAACTGGAAGCAATAGTCTGAGCTTTGAAGTTTTTCTTGAACATATCCAGTAGTGCCGCCATCCCTTAACATAAATAAATATATATTATATATATGTACAGTGAATCATGGAACCTGTTATGTTACAAATCAGGTGGAGCGAAGGGCAGATCTGACTATAAATGGAGGTTTCCGAGTTTATAAAGAACGTGGCGGAAGTCCAAACCAGGACAATCCTGGGCCAACTGAGACCCCCAAAGCTTAGCAAAAAAGAGCCACCCTTGTATCATATCTACAACTAAAAGGTGATAAATGATACCATCTGGATATTTTCCCACACCTGTGAGATATGGGGTGGGGGTGGGGGTTATACTGGATGAAGGTGCAAAGCAGAGCACCTTGAATAATTGGTTGCACATGGGCACAGGAACCTCATTCTACACCCCTGGTGTACAGAGCTGACATTGGGGATACCTACAGAGATACAGATTCTGTGACGCCCCTTTTACCTGGTGGAACTTACCTGAGGTCACCTCCGGCACGTCTTCAATAGAGGAAAATCCAGGGATGGTCTTAGCCGCGAGCTAAGCAGACGGGTGATATCTGCACATTGTCCTCCTAAGTACATAGTCTATCAGGCTTATCTGCAAGGTTGATCTGGAATCCATGAGCAATATTGTTAAAGATTAAGTCAGCAGTCAGAGCAAATGGCTAACCAGAGAAGGAAATGCATGGAAAATGTAATAATCCAACGTTCTTCACATGTCCAACCACTAGCAACGTTCTTCACACGTCCAACCACTAGCAACGTTCTTCACATGTCCAACCACTAGCAACGTTCTTCACATGTCCAACCACTAGCAACGTTCTTCACACGTCCAACCACTAGCAACGTTCTTCACATGTCCAACCACTAGCAACGTTCTTCACATGTCCAACCACTAGCAACGTTCTTCACATGTCCAACGACTAGCAACGTTCTTCACACGTCCAGCCACTAGCGACGTTCTTCACACGTCCAGCCACTAGCAACGTTCTTCACATGTCCAACCACTAGCAACGTTCTTAACATGTCCAACCACTAGCAACGTTCTTCACACGTCCAGCCACTAGCAACGTTCTTCACATGTCCAGCCACTAGCAACGTTCTTCACATGTCCAACCACTAGCAACGTTCTTCACATGTCCAACCACTAGCAACGTTCTTCACATGTCCAACCACTAGCAACGTTCTTCACACGTCCAGCCACTAGCAACGTTCTTCACATGTCCAACGACTAGCAATGTTCTTCACATGTCCAACCACTAGCAACGTTCTTCACATGTCCAACCACTAGCAACGTTCTTCACATGTCCAACGACTAGCAACGTTCTTCACATGTTCAACGACTAGCAAAGTTCTTCACACGTCCAACGACTAGCAACGTTCTTCACATGTCCAACCACTAGCAACGTTCTTCACATGTCCAACCACTAGCAACGTTCTTCACATGTCCAACCACTAGCAATGTTCTTCACATGTCCAGCGACTAGCAACGTTCTTCACACATCCAACGACTAGCAACGTTCTTCACATGTTCAACGACTAGCAAAGTTCTTCACATGTCCAACCACTAGCGACGTTCTTCACATGTCCAACCACTAGCAAAGTTCTTCACACGTCCAGCCACTAGCAACGTTCTTCACATGTCCAATGACTAGCAACGTTCTTCACATGTCCAGCCACTAGCAACGTTCTTCACATGTCCAACAACTAGCAACGCTCTTCACATGTCCAATGACTAGCAACATTCTTCACATGTCCAACGACTAGCAACGTTCTTCACACGCCCAACCACTAGCAACGTTCTTCACATGTCCAACCACTAGCAACATTCTTCACATGTCCAACCACTAGCAACATTCTTCCCATGTCCAACCACTAGCAACATTCTTCACATGTCCAACCACTAGCAACGTTCTTCACATGTCCAACGACTAGAAATGTTCTTCACATTTCCAACCACTAGCAACGTTCTTCACACGTCCAGCCACTAGCGACGTTCTTCACATGTCCAACAACTAGCAACGCTCTTCACATGTCCAACAACTAGCAACGCTCTTCACATGTCCAATGACTAGCAACGTTCTTCACATTTTCAACGACTAGCAACGTTCTTCACATGTCCAACCACTAGCAACGTTCTTCACATGTCCAACGACTAGCAACATTCTTCACACGTCCAACCACTAGCAACGTTCTTCACACGTCAAACGACTAGCAACGTTCTTCACACGTCCAACAACTAGCAACGCTCTTCACATGTCCAACGACTAGCAACGTTCTTCACATGTCCAACCACTAGCAACATTCTTCACATGTCCAACCACTAGCAACATTCTTCACATGTCCAACGACTAGCAACGTTCTTCACATGTCCAACAACTAGCAACGTTCTTCACACGTCCAACAACTAGCAACGCTCTTCACATGTCCAACGACTAGCAACGCTCTTCACATGTCCAACGACTAGCAACGCTCTTCACATGTCCAACGACTAGCAACGTTCTTCACATGTCCAACAACTAGCAACGCTCTTCACATGTCCAACGACTAGCAACGCTCTTCACATGTCCAACGACTAGCAACGTTCTTCACATGTCCAGCGACTAGCAACGTTCTTCACATGTCCAACGACTAGCAATGTTCTTCACACGTCCAGCCACTAGCAACATTCTTCACACGTCCAGCCACTAGCAACGTTCTTCACACGTCCAACGACTAGCAACGTTCTTTACATGTCCAGCGACTAGCAACGTTCTTCACACGTCCAACGACTAGCAATGTTCTTCACATGTCCAGCCACTAGCAACGTTCTTCACACGTCCAGCCACTAGCAACGTTCTTCACACGTCCAACCACTAGCAACGTTCTTCACACGTCCAACCACTAGCAACGTTCTTCACACGTCCAGCCACTAGCAACATTCTTCACATGTCCAGCCACTAGCAACGTTCTTCACACGTCCAGCCACTAGCAACGTTCTTCACACGTCCAACCACTAGCAACGTTCTTCACATGTCCAACAACTAGCAACGCTCTTCACATGTCCAACGACTAGCAACGCTCTTCACATGTCCAACCACTAGCAACGTTCTTCACACGTCCAACCACTAGCAACGTTCTTCACATGTCCAGCCACTAGCAATATTCTGCACATGTCCAGCCACTAGCAACGTTCTTCACACGTCCAGCCACTAGCAACGTTCTTCACACGTCCAACCACTAGCAACGTTCTTCACATGTCCAACAACTAGCAACGCTCTTCACATGTCCAACAACTAGCAACGCTCTTCACATGTCCAACCACTAGCAACGTTCTTCACACATCCAACGACTAGCAACGTTCCTCACATGTCCAACAACTAGCAACGCTCTTCACATGTCCAATGACTAGCAACGTTCTTCACACGCCCAACCACTAGCAAGTAGCAACATTCTTCACTTGTCCAACCACTAGCAACATTCTTCACATGTCCAACCACTAGCAACGTTCTTCACATGTCCAACCACTAGCAACATTCTTCACATGTCCAACCACTAGCAATATTCTGCACATGTCCAGCCACTAGCAACGTTCTTCACACGTCCAGCCACTAGCAACGTTCTTCACATGTCCAACGACTAGCAATGTTCTTCACATTTCCAACCACTAGCAACATTCTTCACATGTCCAACCACTAGCAACGTTCTTCACACATCCAACGACTAGCAACGTTCTTCACATGTCCAACAACTAGCAACGCTCTTCACATGTCCAATGACTAGCAACGTTCTTCACACGCCCAACCACTAGCAACATTCTTCACTTGTCCAACTACTAGCAACGCTCTTCACATGTCCAACGACTAGCAACGTTCTTCACACGCCCAACCACTAGCAACATTCTTCACTTGTCCAACCACTAGCAACGCTCTTCACATGTCCAACCACTAGCAACGTTCTTCACACGCCCAACCACTAGCAAAATTCTTCACATGTCCAACCACTAGCAACATTCTTCACATGTCCAACCACTAGCAACATTCTTCACATGTCCAACCACTAGCAACGTTCTTCACATGTCCAACGACTAGCAATGTTCTTCACATTTCCAACCACTAGCAACATTCTTCACATGTCCAACCACTAGCAACGTTCTTCACACGTCCAGCCACTAGCGACGTTCTTCACATGTCCAACAACTAGCAACACTCTTCACATGTCCAACAACTAGCAACGCTCTTCACATGTCCAATGACTAGCAACGTTCTTCACATTTTCAACGACTAGCAACGTTCTTCACATGCCCAACCACTAGCAACATTCTTCACATGTCCAATGACTAGCAATGTTCTTCACATGTCCAACCACTAGCAACGTTCTTCACATGTCCAACGACTAGCAACATTCTTCACACGTCCAACCACTAGCAACGTTCTTCACACGTCCAACGACTAGCAACGTTCTTCACATGTCCAACAACTAGCAACGCTCTTCACGTGTCCAACGACTAGCAACGTTCTTCACATGTCCAACCACTAGCAACATTCTTCACATGTCCAACCACTAGCAACATTCTTCACATGTCCAACATCTAGCAACGCTCTTCACATGTCCAACGACTAGCAACGCTCTTCACATGTCCAACGACTAGCAACGCTCTTCACATGTCCAACGACTAGCAACGTTCTTCACATGTCCAACAACTAGCAACGTTCTTCACATATCCAATGACTAGCAACGTTCTTCACATGTCCAGCCACTAGCAACATTCTTCACATGTCCAGCCACTAGCAACGTTCTTCACACGTCCAGCCACTAGCAACGTTCTTCACACATCCAACCATTAGCAACATTCTTCACATGTCCAGCCACTAGCAACATTCTTCACATGTCCAACAACTAGCAACGCTCTTCACATGTCCAACGACTAGCAACGCTCTTCACACGTCCAACCACTAGCAACGTTCTTCACATGTCCAACGACTAGCAACGTTCTTCACATGTCCAACGACTAGCAACGTTCTTCACATGTCCAACGACTAGCAACGTTCTTCACACGTCCAACCACTAGCAACGTTCTTCACATGTCCAGCCACTAGCAATATTCTGCACATGTCCAGCCACTAGCAACGTTCTTCACACGTCCAACCACTAGCAACGTTCTTCACATGTCCAACAACTAGCAACGTTCTTCACATGTCCAACGACTAGCAACGCTCTTCACATGTCCAACCACTAGCAACGTTCTTCACACGTCCAACCACTAGCAACGTTCTTCACATGTCCAGCCACTAGCAATATTCTTCACATGTCCAGCCACTAGCAACGTTCTTCACACGTCCAACCACTAGCAACGTTCTTCACATGTCCAACCACTAGCAACGCTCTTCACATGTCCAACAACTAGCAACGCTCTTCACATGTCCAACCACTAGCAACGTACTTCACACATCCAACGACTAGCAACGTTCTTCACATGTCCAACAACTAGCAACGCTCTTCACATGTCCAATGACTAGCAACGTTCTTCACACGCCCAACCACTAGCAACGTTCTTCACATGTCCAACCACTAGCAACATTCTTCACATGTCCAACCACTAGCAATATTCTGCACATGTCCAGCCACTAGCAACGTTCTTCACACGTCCAGCCACTAGTAACGTTCTTCACACGTCCAACCACTAGCAACGTTCTTCACATGTCCAGCGACTAGCAACGTTCTTCACACGTCCAGCCACTAGCAACGTTCTTCACACGTCCAACCACTAGCAACGTTCTTCACATGTCCAACCACTAGCAATATTCTGCACATGTCCAGCCACTAGCAACGTTCTTCACACGTCCAGCCACTAGCAACGTTCTTCACACGTCCAACCACTAGCAACGTTCTTCACATGTCCAGCGACTAGCAACATTCTTCACATGTCCAACGACTAGCAACGTTCTTCACACGTCCAGCGACTAGCGTTGGTCTTCAGTTGGAGGAAAGTAGATGTGGCTGCAATAGATTTCTCTTTTTTTTTCGGCTTTTTATTTTTATTGGGGGATCCTGCCAGCAAGTCTGTTATTTTTTTCAACTTCCTTTAACAGATCAAAAGTGACAGAGGACTAAGGCAAACCTTAAAGTAGAACTCTAGACAAATTTTTTTTTTTCATTTTGGACAGAGTAAGGGAGAGTTGTGACCTGCTAGATTTTTATATTTTTTTTGCCACCTGTGTCCCATTGGGGAGATTTCCCTCAATTTCCTGTCCCATAGCTGTTCAGGAAGTCAGAGGAATCCCGGAAAATTATGGTAATTCCTTGGGAACCCCCCCCCCCCAGATCACCAGAACTAGTGTTCCCATTGGAAGATTTCCTCTCTGTTACTTTTTTGGGGACAACCCAAAATATGGGATTTTCTTTCAATTTCACTTTCAATGATGATGATAAACAGGAGAAATTGAGAGGGGGGGAATCTCCCATACCGGGGACACAGACTGCAATAAAAATATGACAGGGAGTCTAATCCCCCTCCACTCCGTCCAACACTAAAAAAAAAAAAGTTTTGCCTTTAGTTAAACTTTTACTATAACCCAAATCCTGATATTTGTAGTTGTGATATCTTGGGGGGTCAATATATCACTTCCACCCAAAATGTACACATTTCTCCTATTGAAAAACATGTGAATCTTGGGTGAAAATATTGATAAATGGACCCCTTGGTGGTCTGGAATGTTTCTGTATGGAGGTCACATTTACTCTAGAAAATGTATTTCTGCCTTTTGTTGTTTCTCAGTAATGGAATCGGCTTTGCTACATAATTATTACCTTCTTGGCCGACCCATAATAATCGTCACACCAACATACATTGTATCCATATCTCCTCCCAGTTGTCTGATGGAATGTGTTGGTTTCCTCCATGACCTCCAATCCTTAGTACAGATATTGTATTGTTCACTTAACTGCGTCCCCCTGTGATCTGACCCTGTACCCCCTGTGTTCTGACCCTGTACCCCCTGTGATCTGACCCTGTACCCCCTGTGAAATGACCCTGTACCCCCTGTGATCTGACCCTGTACCCCCTGTGATATGACCCTGTACCCCCTGTGATATGATCCTGTACCCCCTGTGATCTGACCCTGTACCCCCTGTGATCTGATCCTGTACCCCCTGTGATCTGATCCTGTACCCCCTGTGATCTGACCCTGTACCCCCTGTGACTCTGACCCTGTACCCCCTGTGTAATGACCCTGTACCCCCTGTGAAATGACCCTGTACCCCCTGTTATCTGACCCTGTACCCCCTGTGATCTGACCCTGTACCCCCTGTTATCTGACCCTGTACCCCTGTGATCTGAGGCTGCACCCCCTGTGATCTGACCCTGTACCCCCTGTGATCTGACCCTGTACCCTCTGTGATATGACCCTGTACCCCCTGTTATCTGACCCTGTACCCCCTGTGATCTGAGGCTGTACCCCCTGTGATCTGACCCTGTACCCCCTGTTATCTGACCCTGTACCCCTGTGATATGACCCTGTACCCCCTGTGATATGACCCTGTACCCCCTGTGATCTGACCCTGTACCCCCTGTGATAGGACCCTGTACCCCCTGTGATCTGACCCTGTATCCCCTGTGATATGACCCTGTACCCCCTGTCATCTGACCCTGTACCCCTGTGATCTGACCCTGTATCCCCTGTGATATGACCCTGTACCCCTGTGATCTGAGGCTGCACCCCCTGTGATCTGATCCTGTACCCCCTGTGATCTGACCCTGTACCCCCTGTGATCTGACCCTGTACCCCCTGTGATATGATCCTGTACCCCCTGTGATCTGAGGCTGTACCCCCTTTGATATGACCCTGTACCCCCTGTGTAACCACCCCCCCCCCCTGTACCCCCTGTGTAATGACCCTGTACCCCCTGTGATATGACCCTGTACCCCTGTGATCTGACCCTGTATCCCCTGTGATCTGACCCTGTACCCCCTGTGATCTGATCCTGTACCCCCTGTGATCTGACCCTGTACCCCCTGTGTAATGACCCTGTACCCCCTGTGATCTGACCCTGTACCCCCTGTGATCTGACCCTGTACCCCCTGTGATATGACCCTGTACCCCCTGTGATCAGAGGCTGTACCCCCTGTGATATGACCCTGTACCCCCTGTGATCTGAGGCTGTACCCCCTGTGATATGACCCTGTACCCCCTGTGATCTGACCCTGTACCCCCTGTGATATGACCCTGTACCCCCTGTGATCTGAGGCTGTACCCCCTGTGATATGACCCTGTACCCCCTGTGATCAGAGGCTGTACCCCCTGTGATCTGACCCTGTAGCCCCTGTGATCTGACCCTGTACCCCTGTGATCTGACCCTGTACCCCCTGTCATCTGACCCTGTACCCCCTGTGATATGACCCGGTACCCCCTGTGATCGGAGGCTGTACCCCCTTTGATATGACCCTGCACCCCCTGTGATCTGACCCTGTACCCCCTGTGATCTGAC
This sequence comes from Lithobates sylvaticus, assembly GCA_028564925.1. Classification (NCBI taxonomy): domain Eukaryota; kingdom Metazoa; phylum Chordata; class Amphibia; order Anura; family Ranidae; genus Lithobates; species Lithobates sylvaticus. The sequence goes on along the minus strand of CM053033.1, from coordinate 1,800,280 downwards.
CCTGTATCCCCTGTGATCCGTTGTCCTGGCCCATGGAGCCAACAGCACAAGCAAGAAGAAAGATTTTTTATATTTAGTAAGATTTATTCAATAATTTCATACAATTCATCATCGCTGGAATATTCTGACACAGCTGTATCCTCATCACTCCTCATCTCAGTGTTGGAGACGTTGGCCATGGGCTGGATGGGTCTCAGGTCACCCGGCTGTGGAGCACCAGGAGCCGATGACAATACTGGAGTTGACACCTGGCGTTTTACTGCAGGACCTGGAAAATAACACAGCTTGTTAGTACTGAAGGGGCCGGGTGGGGGGCCCATTGAATGACCCCCCTCAGTTATTATTTGGTCTTATCATTCCTACTTTGAAGATTAACTTTAAAGACTTCACTGTCCATGTTCTGGGTATGTACAGGCAAGTCAAGAAGAAGGTTGGTCCTGTGGTGAAGAGTCAGGGGAGGGTACCACGGGTGCTGTGGTGACATCGGGGGGGGGGGCTTGGGTAGTGTGGTGGCAGTGGGGGGTGTCACAACAGGGATGGGGGCCACATGTGTTATTGTGACAGTGGGTAGAGGGGGGCACAGGAGCTGTGGTGAGAGCAGGAAGGGAGGGCACAGGAGCTGTGGTGAGAGCAGGAAGGGAGGGCACAGGAGCTGTGGCGACAGCAGGAAGGTAGGGCATGGGAGCCGTGGTGACAGCAGGAAGGGAGGGCACAGGATCTGTGGTGACAGCAGGAAGGGAGGGCACAGGATCTGTGGTGACAGTAGGAAGGGAGGGCACAGGATCTGTGGTGACAGTAGGAAGGGAGGGCACAGGAGCTGTGGTGACAGCCGGAAGGGAGGGCACAGGAGCTGTGGTGACGGTAGAATGGAAGGGCAGAGGAGCTGTGGTGACAGTAGGGAGGGCACAGGAGCTGTGGTGACAGCAGGAAGGGAGGGCACAGGAGCTGTGATGACAGCAGGAAGGGAGGGCACAGGAGCTGTGGTGACAGCAGGACGGGAGGGCACAGGAGCTGTGGTGACAGTAGGAAGGGAGGGCACAGGAGCTGTGGTGAGAGCAGGAAGGGAGGGCACAGGAGCTGTGGCGACAGCAGGAAGGTAGGGCAGGGGAGCCGTGGTGACAGCAGGAAGGGAGGGCAGAGGAGCTGTGGTGACAGCAGGAAGGGAGGGCAGAGGAGCTGTGGTGACAGTAGGAAGGGAGGGCACAGGAGCTGTGGTGACAGCAGAAAGGGAGGGCACAGGAGCTGTGGTGACAGCAGGAAGGTAGGGCATGGGAGCTGTGGCGACAGCAGGAAGGTAGGGCATGGGAGCGGTGGTGACAGCAGGAAGGGAGGGCAGAGGAGCTGTGGTGACAGTAGGAAGGGAGGGCAGAGGAGCTGTGGTGACAGCAGGAAGAGAGGGCACAGGAGCTGTGGTGACAGCAGAAAGGGAGGGCACAGGAGCTGTGGTGACAGTAGGAAGGGAGGGCAGAGAAGCTGTGGTGACAGCAAAAAGGGAGGGCACAGGAGCTGTGGTGACAGTAGGAAGGGGGAGCAGAGAAGCTGTGGTGACAGCAGGAAGGGAGGGCACAGGAGCTGTGGAGACAGTAGAAAGGGAGGGCAGGGGAGCCGTGGTGACAGCAGGAAGGGAGGGCACAGGAGCTGTGGTGACAGCAGGAAGGGAGGGCACAGGAGCTGTGGTGACGGTAGAATGGAAGGGCACAGGAGCTGTGGTGACAGTAGGGAGGGCACAGGAGCTGTGGTGACAGGAGGAAGGGAGGGCACAGGAGCTGTGGTCACAGCAGGAAGGGAGGGCACAGGAGCTGTGGTGACAGCAGGAAGGGAGGGCACAGGAGCTGTGGTGACAGTAGGAAGGGAGGGCACAGGAGCTGTGGTGACAGTAGGAAGGGAGGGCACAGGAGCTGTGGTGACAGTAGGAAGGGAGGGCACAGGAGCTGTGGTGACAGAAGGGAGGGAGGGCACAGGAGCTGTGGTGACAGAAGGAAGGGAGGGCACAGGAGCTGTGGTGACAGCAGAAAGGGAGGGCACAGGAGCTGTGGTGACAGTAGGAAGGGAGGGCACAGGAGCTGTGGTGACAGTAGGAAGGGAGGGCACAGGAGCTGTGGTGACAGTAGGAAGGGAGGGCACAGGAGCTGTGGTGACAGCAGGAAGGGAGGGCACAGGAGCAGTGGTGACAGTAGGAAGGGAGGGCACAGGAGCTGTGGTGACAGCAAGAAGGGAGGGCACAGGAGCTGTGGTGACAGTAGAAAGGGAGGGCACAGGAGCTGTGGTGACAGAAGGAGGGGGCACAGATGCTGTGGTGACAGAAGGGGAGGCACAGGTGTTGTGGTGACAGAAGGGGGTACAGGTGTTGTTGTGACAGAAGTGGGTACAGGTGTTGTTGTGACAGAAGGGGGCACAGGTTCTGTGGTGACAGAAGGGGGGTACAGGTGTTGTTGTGACAACGAGGGGGGATATATGGACAATTTATGAAATGGTTTGACTTTTATAAATAATCTATTGCATGATTTTCACCGTAATCAAACAGTTTTTTATCCTGAAGAAGGGGACTGAGGCTGTGAAACGCGTCGAGTTGGAATGCCACCTCACCATCACTGTGGTGACGGTAGAATGGAAGGGCAGAGGAGCTGTGGTGACAGTAGGGAGGGCACAGGAGCTGTGGTGACAGCAGGAAGGGAGGGCACAGGAGCTGTGGTGACAGCAGGAAGGTAGGGCACAGGAGCCGTGGTGACAGCAGGAAGGGAGGGCACAGGAGCTGTGGTGACAGCAGGAAGGGAGGGCACAGGAGCTGTGGTGACAGTAGGAAGGGAGGGCAGAGGAGCTGTGGTGACAGTAGGAAGGGAGGGCACAGGAGCTGTGGTGACAGTAGGAAGGGAGGGCACAGGAGCTGTGGTGACAGCAGGAAGGGAGGGCACAGGAGCTGTGGTGACAGCAGGAAGGGAGGGCTCAGGAGCTGTGGTGACAGCAGGAAGGGAGGGCACAGGAGCTGTGGTGACAGTAGGAAGGGAGGGCACAGGAGCTGTGGTGACAGAAGGAGGGGGCACAGGAGCTGTGGTGACAGTAGGAAGGGAGGGCACAGGAGCTGTGGTGACAGTAGAATGGGAGGGCACAGGAGCTGTGGTGACAGCAGGAAGGGAGGGCACAGGAGCTGTGGTGACAGCAGGAAGGGAGGGCACAGGAGCTGTGGTGACAGTAGTATGGGAGGGCACAGGAGCTGTGGTGACAGTAGAAAGGGAGGGCACAGGAGCTGTGGTGACAGCAGGATGGGAGGGCACAGGAGCTGTGGTGACAGCAGGAAGGGAGGGCACAGGAGCTGTGGTGACAGTAGAAAGGGAGGGCACAGGAGCTGTGGTGACAGCAAGAAGGGAGGGCACATGAGCTGTGGTGACAGTAGAAAGGGAGGGCACAGGAGCTGTGGTGACAGCAAGAAGGGAGGGCACATGAGCTGTGGTGACAGTAGAAAGGGAGGGCACAGGAGCTGTGGTGACAGCAGGAAGGGAGGGCACAGGTGATGTGGTGACAGAAGGTGGGGGCACAGGAGCTGTGGTGACAGCAGAAAGGGAGGGCACAGGTTCTGTGGTGACAGAAGGGGGTACAGGTGTTGTTGTGACAGAAGGGGGTACAGGTTCTGTGGTGACAGAAGGGGGGTACAGGTGTTGTTGTGACAACGAGGGGGGATATATGGACAATTTATGAAATGGGTTGACTTTTATAAATAATCTATTGCATGATTGTCACCGTACTCAAACCGTTTTTATCCTGAAGAAGGGGACTGAGGCTGTGAAACGCGTCGAGTTGGAAGGCCACCTCACCATCGGCCATGATCTTGATTCGTACAGAATGATATTGTATTGATGGTAAAAGTTATTTTTTTACCAACGCAATGGTGTCAGGCGTGTCATGCGGAATGTTGTTTATAGAACTATGATAAGAACAATGTATCAACCTGGAACTTTTATTCCCTTATTCTACATTTTATATATTTAGATTAATGAAAAAAATCAACCGATTTCATGTGTGGGAAATCTCTGTGTGGTGCCTGGAAAGTCCTGAACATATTTTGGTTTGGTATTGAGTTTTTTCTTTTATAGAACTTGGTGAACCCCCAGAGCTAGCACTCATTGAGACCTATGAAAGGTGAGTTGGTAGAATTTACCTGAAGCTGGTGGAGGTGAAACTTGGGGCCCCACCTAAGACAAGAGAAGCACAATCATCATAGAGGATCATATCCATCACAATATCAATCACGTTTTTCAATAAATAAATGCAAAGAATGAATAGTGATCGCACTTATAAAGCAGTCAGTCCAATCATATTGAAGATCAGGGGGTGTAACTACAGGGGTTGGAATTGTGACCCGGCCCCCCATGCTCTAAGGGGGGGGCAGGAGAGCACACAGGGAACTGGGGGGGGGGCAGGAGAGCCCACAGTGAACTAGGGGGGGGGCAGGAGAGCCCACAGTGAACTAGGGGGGGGCAGGAGAGCACACAGGTAACTGGGGGGGGCAGGAGAGCACACAGGGAACTGGGGGGGGGGGGCAGGAGAGCACACAGGGAACTGGGGGGGGGCAGGAGAGCACACAGGGAACTGGGGGGGGGCAGGAGAGCCCACAGGGAACTGGGGGGGGGCAAGAGAGCACGCAGGGAACTGGGGGGGGGGGGGCAGGAGAGCACACAGGGAACTGGGTGGGGTCAGGACCTGGATAGGAGGTGCGGCATGGAACTGATCTCCATTTTTCCTCCTGCAGTCGCTGTGAGCCCGCTTCTCCTCCTCTCCCTCCCGCAGGCATTAAGCGGCTGCATGAGGATAATTAAGAGATGGGTCCCTCTATTTTCCGCCCCTCCTACCCAGCTCCTTCTGCCTCCGGTTCCCTGCCCCCCCCCCCCGCTCTGCAGGAGATTTGTCCTGACGAAGAGCAGGGAAGGCGGCCGGAATGCGTCATTTATCGGAACCTTCCTTTTTTGAATGGATAGAGTCAGTGATCAGTACCGATCACTGACTCTGCTCATTCACAACAAAAGCATAGTAAACAGTGTTCATTCATAACTGTATGATTCAGTTTGTGAATGAATGGGAAGCCTCTCTGCAGAGCTTTTCCTATACATGCATTCTGTGCAGAGATGGAGATTGGGGGGGGACTGTGTCCTCAATCTCCTTTCTCTGTCTCAAAGGTGAAACATCAGAGGTCTGTTTAGACCCCTGATATCTCACCAGAGCCCCCCAATGGGGCTCCTAAAAGATTGTAAAAAAATAATACAAAATGAAATTGTTAAAAAAAATTTTTTATAAACAAATGGTCAAAAAAAATAAAAAATAACATAAATTAAAAAAACGACTGAACTACTAGTGGTGGAACTACCAGGGTCGCAAAGGTCGCACTTGCGGCTGGGCCCTGGCGTTCCACCACCGGAAAGGAAGGGTCCTAGGACTGAAGTGAGGGGCCCCTGGGCCAGGGGTCTGGGGGGGGCCCTTCATGATTCTAGTTATGCCTCTGTTGACGACGTTCTATGAAAGGTCACATTATTCTTCATCATACGGGTTTACTGAACCGCCCGGAAAATGTCAGAAGCCAAGTTTCCCTGTATAATATTTTCTGATTAGCATGACCTACGCGTTTCTCTTATTCTCCTTTTTATCTAATGACCGTTCTTTTCTTGTCTCCATGAATAACACAAGTGTAAAGGAGGCCTTAGACATGCAGTTGGCAGCTGAGCCATGTTTTTAGCACCCCCCCCCCCCCAAACTACAAAGGCAAGAGATGGGGGGGGGGGGGGGGGGTTCATATGCCGCAGGCACAATGCTTTGCGTCCGTGCCAAAAACTCCCGTTGCGTTCAAGTGAATAGCAAAGCTCTGGAAAAAAAAGCCCTGCAACCCCTTGCCCAATGCTTGCATTTACATGATAATTACCTTTATTGGATGTGATAGCAAGGGAAGGTGACTGGTCCTCTTTATGGAGACACCATATTGGTCTCCCAGTGCCTTTCCTGCCCTCCAGTTCAGTTATTCAAGCACAGATTGGGCTTGATTAGCTGCTTCCCCAGCCACAGCAGCTGGGAAATGAGAGCTCTGAACCCGGAGGTGACTCGGTGCTCGTTGTTTCCGGGTTCTTTCATTGTAGAGGAGATCGGGGACCTATGAGCCCCACGAGAACTTACAGGGTTTTGGGTTGGTAAGGCCGGCATATCATCCGGTGCTGGAGGTGGTCCAAACAGATGTCTCTCATATGTATCACTAATGCTGAGCCTTCTCACCTGTATGACACGCGGGGGAAGTAAAGATCACAGGTTAGTGTGAGACAATGACCATCGACCTCCTCCCTCCCATAGAATGGCACAGCTCCCAACTGTCCCGGATTTCAAGGGACTGTCCCAGACCATGACACTCCCACCACCATGACACTCCCCCCACCATGACACTCCCCACCACCATGACCCTCCCACCACCATGCTTGGCTGTAGACAAGACACACTTGTCTTTGTCCTCCTCACCTGGTTGCCCCCACACACGCCTGACACCATCTGACACCAAATACCTTTATCTTGGTCTCATCAGACCACAGGACGTGGTTCCAGTAATCCATGTCCTTAGTCTGCTTGTCTTCAGCAAACTGTTTGCGGTCTTTCTTGTGCCTCATCTTTAGAAGAGGCTTCCTTCTGGGACGACAGCCATGCAGACCAATTTGATGCAGTGTGCGGCGTATGGTCTGAGCACTGACAGGCTGACCCCCCACCCCTACAACCTCTGCAGCAATGCTGGCAGCACTCATACGTCTATTTCCCAAAGACAACCTCTGGATATGACGCTGAGCACGTGACCTCAACTTCTTTGGTGGCCCATGGCGAGGCCTGTTCTGAGGGGAACCTGTCCTGTTATACCGCTGGATGGTCTTGGCCACCGTGCTGCAGATCAGTTTTAGGGTCTTGGCGATCTTCTTATAGCCTCGCCCATCTTTATGTAGAGCAACAATTCTTTTTTCAGATCCTCAGAGAGTTCTTTGCCATGAGGTGCCATGTTGTACCTCCAGTGACCAGTATGAGAGAGTGAGAGCGATAACACCAAATTTATCACACCTGCTCCCCATTCACACCTTAGACCTCGTAACACTAACGAGTCACATGACACCGGGGGAAGGAAAATGGCTAATTGGGCCCAATGTGGACATTTTCACTTAGGGGTGTACTGACTTTTGTTGCCAGCGGTTTAGACATTAATGGCTGTGTGTTGAGTTATTTTGAGGGACGGCAAATTTACACTGTTATACAAGCTGTACACTCACTACTTTACATTGTAGACAAGTGTCATTTCTTCAGTGTTGTCACATGAAAAGATAGAAGAAAATATTTACACAAGTGTCACTGAGGGGTGTACTTACTTTTGTCAGATACTGTATATCCTTTGGAAGGATTTCAGCAACAAAAGTACAATCGCGTCCTCTCAATATTAGTGATGATGTCATAATAGAAATACCATTTTTTCCTTCTTCTACAGTTGAATAAATCGGGCCCCTGGTGCCCCATAGTGATGACATCACAGAACATGTGACATCACAGTATGAAGAGAACAGATTTCTGTCACTTACATTGTCACTTATTCCGGCCTGAGCCAGAAAACTTTGGTTGACATAGGCGGAGTACAGCGCGGCGCCCCCATCAGCCTAGAAAGACGACCAATGAACAGGGATGAGAGAACGTGCCGAACTGTCAAATCCTATTTAAAATTAGACATCTTCCTGAGGAAAAAAATGTGTTTTGTTTCGTTTCGATTGGTTAATCTTGTTATTTCGCTTTGTTAAATTCATTTGATTTGTTCGATTCGTATTCGGGATTCTTTTTTTTTTTTTTCTTTGAATTCACCAATTTTTTTTTTTTGTTTTGAAGCATTCAAACCGATAAATTTTGAATTGGTCGAATCAAAATTTTTTTTTTTTCAATTCGAATGTGGCAAAGTGAACAAACAGAAGACATTTTTTTAATCAAATGATTACAATGTCTCTTTAAATCACCTTTTGGCTTAACAAAAACAGCAATTACTGTATTTATTGGTGTATAACACTCACTTTTTCACCCTGAAAATCGGGTGCAAATAGTGTTATACGCCGATACTGCAATTTGGGCTGCCTAGGAGGGAACAGGGAGGGACGAGCGCCATCAGTTTACATACAGTGAGAATCTCCTGTTTACTCTGTAATTTACTCTGTTACAGAGTTACTCTGTAATAGGAAGTCCCGTCTCCTGGGCCGCCATTGGACCAGTGTTTTGTCTATCATACAAGCCGGTCCAGGAGGCAGGGCTTTGTATTAAAGAGGCCTCAGAGTAAACAGGAGATTCTCGCTGTATGTAATCTGACGGCGCTTGTCTCGCACCCCTCTCTGTCCCCTCTGAGTCAGCAGTAATCTGAGGTGAGGCTGCATATGGGCATTGATCAAGCTGCATTGATGGGCAATTGTGAGGCTGCGGATGGGCATTGATCAGGCTGCATTTGATGGGCAATTGTGAGGCTGCAGATGGGCATTTGTCAGGCTGCATTGATGGGCAATTGTGAGGCTGTAGATGGGCATTGATCAGGCTGCATTTGATGGACAATTGTGAGGCTGTAGATGGGCATTGATCAGGCTGCATTGATGGGCAATTGTGAGGCTGCAGATGGGCATTGATCAAGCTGCATTGATGGGCACTTGTGAGGCTGCAGATGGGCATTGATCAAGCTGCAGTGAGGGGCAATTGTGAGGCTGCAGATGGCATTGATCAGGCTGCAGATGGGCATTGGTGAAGCTGCATTGATGGACAATTGTGAGGCTGCAGATGGGCATTGATCAGGCTGCATTGATGGGCAATTGTGAGGCTGCAGATGGGCATTGATCAGGCTGCATTGATGGGCAATTGTGAGGCTGTAGATGGGCATTGATCAGGCTGCATTGATGGGCAATTGTGAGGCTGCAGATGGGCATTGATCAGGCTGCATTGATGGGCAATTGTGAGGCTGCAGATGGGCATTGATCAAGCTGCATTGATGGGAACTTGTGAGGCTGCAGATGGGCATTGATCAAGCTGCAGTGAGGGGCAATTGTGAGGCTGCAGATGGCATTGATCAGGCTGCAGATGGGCATTGGTGAAGCTGCAATGATGGGCACTGACCCTTATTTTGCTTCAAAAGTTTTTTTTCCTGAAACTTCCCTCCTAAAATGAAGGTGCGTGTTATACGCCTGTGCGTGTTATATGCCGATAAATACGGTATTTCCACACGGTCCTCTAATAACACAAAGTCTCTGGTTTCAGAATTATGTTTACAGTTCGAATTCAAATGGAATTTGATGTAAAATCCAATTCAAATTTCAATTTGAATTTCGGAAATTTGGAGGAATTTCGTTTCGTTATTCGGAGCATCCAGTAAAATCCGCTTATATTGTAATTTGGGTATTCGGATATATCTGAATAATGGAAAATGAGTCTGAATATTAATTCTGAATGAAACGACCCGCACATGTCTATCTGATATTCAGGAAACCCAAATCTAGGAGCAGAGCCCATTGAGGTGTATGGGGGGGAGGGGTAGGGGGGTTACATTCTGGTCTTACTGACTCATAGATAATCTTTGTTAATAAAGGACATAAGGAGCTCGGTACCGCCACGGGGGACATTTAACCACTCGCTGTCTGGGGCAATTCTTTTATTTTCACACACATGATAAAATCAGCATGACCTAGAACCCCCAAAACATTATCTGTTTCCTGACAGAAGAAGCCCTGGAGAATAAAATAGGGGGGGGGGGGGGGGGGGTGTTGCAATTTTTGTTATGCCACAGGATAGTTACACATCTGTTCATCAAATGCAACTTTTTAGAAAAAAGTTACACTAAAATGAATTCTAGTGCACACACGCAATATATTATGTATTTTCTGGTAAACTATAAAATATGGTGTAGTAATGAGGAAGTAGATACAAAACAAAACATGTCAAGATTTAAAATTGCGCATGCCTGTGAAATCGCAACCAGCTACAGTGCCAAAAATTGTCAATATGTGAGACTTTAAAAGCCTTTACAGGTTATCAGTTTAGAGTTAATCCTGAATTATGGCCCTTAACTTTATTCCTATCACAAGGGGGCTGACAAGGTTTGGTGACAGGTACTCTTTATAGAGACATCAGGGATCCATTAGACCCCACCACAGACATGAAGACATGAAGGGTGCAGTGTCTGGTTTTGAACCGTGGAGGGTGCAGTTCCAGGTTTTGAACCATGGAGAGTGCAGTGTCTGGCTTTGAACCATGGAGGGTGCAGTTCTGGGTTTTGAACCATGGAGGGTGCAGTGTCTGGCTTTGAACCATGGAGGGTGCAGTGTCTGGCTTTGAACCATGGAGGGTGCAGTTCTGGGCTTTGAACCATGGAGGGTGCAGTGTCTGGCTTTGAACCATGGAGGGTGCAGTGTCTGGCTTTGAACCATGGAGGGTGCAGTGTCTGGCTTTGAATCATGGAGGGTGCAGTGTCTGGCTTTGAATCATGGAGGGTGCAGTGTCTGGCTTTGAATCATGGAGGGTGCAGTGTCTGGCTTTGAACCATGGAGGGTGCAGTGTCTGGCTTTGAACCATGGAGGGTGCAGTTCTGGGCTTTGAACCATGGAGGGTGCAGTTCTGGGCTTTGAACCATGGAGGGTGCAGTGTCTGGCTTTGAACCATGGAGGGTGAAGTTCTGGGTTCTGAACCATGGAGGGTGCAGTTCTGGGCTTTGAACCATGGAGGGTGCAGTGTCTGGCTTTGAACCATGGAGGGTGCAGTTCTGGGCTTTGAACCATGGAGGGTGCAGTGTCTGGCTTTGAACCATGGAGGGTGCAGTGTCTGGCTTTGAATCATGGAGGGTGCAGTGTCTGGCTTTGAACCATGGAGGGTGCAGTTCTGGGCTTTGAACCATGGAGGGTGCAGTGTCTGGCTTTGAACCATGGAGGGTGCAGTGTCTGGCTTTGAACCATGGAGGGTGCAGTGTCTGGCTTTGAACCATGGAGGGTGAAGTTCTGGGTTCTGAACCATGGAGGGTGAAGTTCTGGGTTTTGAACCATGGAGGGTGCAGTGTCTGGCTTTGAACCATGGAGGGTGAAGTTCTGGGTTTTGAACCATGGAGAGTGCAGTGTCTGGCTTTGAACCATGGAGGGTTCAGTGTCTGGCTTTGGACAATGGAGGGTGCAGTTCCTGATTTTGAACCATGGGGGTGCAGTGCCGGGTTTTAGACCAAAGGGGGGGGGCGGGGGGGGGGGTGGTGCAGTACCAGGTTTTGGACCATGGAGCTATTGGGTTTCCATTTCTTTATTACTTACATTTTCTTCCCATTGTATATTGAACTCTGAGGCAATTTTCTGCAGATATTCGTTCACTAGGAATTTAGGAGGAGCCTCTACACCGAGCTTCTGTATTACCTGCAGATAAAGCAAATAACATGGCAGCAGACATTTTGTTAACATAATAGACAAGAATAAACACCAAAACACATACAGTACAGATATACATTAGTCCAAGCTGGTCCAACTTAGCTATGAAAAAATATCTAAACAATCATACACATTTGCTTTTTTCCACAGTGAGATCCCAACTCCAGCACACACATTGATCTTTCCCCAGTGAAACCCCACCTCCAGCACACACATTGATCTTTCCCCAGTGAAACCCCACCTCCAGCACACACATTGGTCTTTCCCCAGTGAAACCCCACCTCCATTACACACATTGGTCCTTTCCCAGTGAGATCCCACCTCCAGCACACACATTGGGCTTTCCTCAGTGATATCCCACCCTTCAGCACACACATTGGGCTTTCCCCAGTGAAACCCCACCACCAGCACACACATTGGTCCTTCCCCAGTGAGATCCCACCTCCAGCACACACATTGTTCTTTCCCCGGTGAAATCTCACCACCAGAACACATATTGGTCTTTCCCCAGTGAGATCCCACCTCCAGCACACACATTGGCCTTTTCCGGTGAGATCCCACCTCCAGCACACACATTAGTCTTTGCCCAGTGAGATCCCATGTCCAGCACACACATTGGTCTTTCATTGGTTAGATCCCACCTCCAGCACACACATTTGTCTTTCCCCAGTGAAATCCCACCTCCAGCACACACATTGGTCTCTTCTCTGTGATACCCCACCCTTTGGCACACACATTGGACTTTCATTGGTTAGATCCCACCTCCAGCACACACATTGGACTTTCCACAGTAAAATCCCACCACCATCAGACAGATTGGTCTTTCCCCATTGGGATCCCAGTTCCAGCACACACATTTGCCCTTTTCCATTGACATCCCACCTCCAGCACACAAACTAGTCTTTCCCCAGTGAGATCCCACCTCCAGCACACAAACTAGTCTTTCCCCAGTGAGATCCCACCTCCAGCACATACATTCATAGTTTCATAGTAAGGTTGAATAAAGACATCAGTCCATCCAGTTCAACCTGAGCGTGTGTCTACAATTGTCCCCATCCCTGTACATTGCACACTCACATCAGTCCCTACCCTCAAGGAGCCCACAATCCAAGGTCCCCATTCATATACTAGGGCCAATTTTTGGACAGAAGCCAATTAACCTACCTGCATGTCTTTGGATTGTGGGAGGAAACCAGAGTACCCGGAGGAAACCCACGCAGGCACAGGGAGAACATGCAAACTACAGGCAGGAAGTGTCGTGGTTGGGATTTGAACCAGCGACCCTTCTTACTGCTAGGTGAGAGTGCTAACCACTACACCACTGTGCCGCCCTAAAGACATTGGTCTTTCTCCTGTGAGATCCCACCTCCAGCACACACATTGCTCCTTCCCCAGTTAAATACCACCTCCAGCACACACATTGGTCTTTCCCCAGTGAGATCCCACCTCCAGCACACACATTGGTCTTTCCCAAGTGAGATCCCACCTCCAGCACACACATTGGTCTTTCCCAAGTGAGATCCCACCTCCAGCACACACATTGGTCATTCCTCAGTGAGATCTCACCACCAGCACACACATTGGTCTTTCCCCAGTGAGATCCCATCTCCAGCACACACATTGGTCTATCCCCAGTGAGATCCCACCTCCAGCACACACATTGGTCTTTCATTGGTTAGATCCCACCTCCAGCACACACATTTGTCTTTCCCCAGTGAAATCCCACCTCCAGCACACACATTGGTCTCTTCTCTGTGATACCCCACCCTTTGGCACACACATTGGACTTTCCCCAGTGAGATCCAACCTCCAGCACACACATTGGATTTCCCCAGTGAGATCCCACCTCCAGCACACACATTGGACTTTCCACAGTAAAATCCCACCACCATCAGACAGATTGGTCTTTCCCCATTGGGATCCCAGTTCCAGCACACACATTTGCCCTTTTCCATTGACATCCCACCACCAGCACACACATTGGTCCTTCCCCCGTGAGATTTCACCTCCAGCACACACACTAGTCTTTCCCCAGTGAGATCCAACCTCCAGCACACATATTGGACTTTCCATAGTAAAATTCCACCACCATCAGACAGATTCGTCTTTCCCCAGTGAGATCCCACCTCCAGCACACACATTGGACTTTCCACAGTAAAATCCCACCACCATCAGACAGATTGGTCTTTCCCCATTAGGATCCCACTTCCAGCACACACATTTGCCCTTTTCCATTGACATCCCACCACCAGCACACACATTGGTCCTTCCCCAGTGAGATTCCACCTCCAGTACACACATTGGTCTTTCCCCAGTGAGATCCTACCTCCAGCACACACATTGGAATTTCCACAGTAAAATCCCACCTCCAGCACACACATTGGAATTTCCACAGTAAAATCCCACCACCATCAGACAGATTGGTCTTTCCCCATTGGGATCCCACTTCCAGCACACACATTTGCCCTTTTCCAGGGACATCCCACCTCCAGCACACACATTGGTCCTTCCCCAGTGAGATCCCACCTCCAGCACACACATTGGTCCTTCCCCAGTGAGATCCCACCTCCAGCACACACATTGGTCCTTCCCCAGTGAGATCCCACCTCCAGCACACACATTGGTCCTTCCCCAGTGAGATCCCTCCTCAGTGAGTGACAGGAGACGTGTTCCCCACAATCCATTCATAAAACACAGAGATCAGTCCCCTCCTCCACCCCCCCAGGTTACCCCCGGGCACAGACGCTTACACTTACTGTTTGGTTGACTGTTCGATGTGTATTCTCCTGGCATTTGATTCTGTATCCCTTTCCGTACTTGTTGGATAATTGATCGGCCACCTGGAACACAGGAAATCAGCTGATCTCATGATCTATCAGTCATACATATTGATTATTTTCATGTTCTATCAAAATGATTGGAAACATCAGTAAATTCCTATTATAGAGGAAGTCGACTCTGGAAGCTGTGCCCAAAAAAGAGAAGAAGAAGAGTGCAAAGAATGAGCCACCGGTAATGTCACCGGTAATGTCACCGGTAATGTCACCGGTAATGTCACCAGTGATGTCACCTGTAATGTCACCGGTAATGTCACCGGTAATGTCACCGGTGATGTCACCTGTAATGTCACCGGTAATGTCACCGGTAATGTCACCGGTGATGTCACCGGTGATGCCTGCTTGTACCCTGCAGCGGATCCCATGGGCGTTCGCAGGTAGGGGCAATGGGGGTCAAGTGCCCCCCTGGAATCATGGATCAGATCTTAAATTCAGCACAGTTGCGTCTCTATCGAGGTGCCACACCCAAGTGCCACCCGCCAGTGGGGTGACACCATTAAAGTGCTGTCCAGCCCCCCCATCAGTGTAGTGTGACTTTGGGCTCTTTTCCCTGCTCAGTCCAGCAGAGAATTTGGCGGCGCTGTGACGGGAAAAAGGCGAGCTGACGGCTGTCAGAGTTTTCCCCGCTCGCCCCACCCATTCTCCTGTCAGGGAGAAGAGACGGCGGCTCTCACCAGGTTCCCCGCCCAGCTTCCTGCCCGCTCCGTTCCTTCCCTATTGGCCATAACTGAGGATCAATCAAAGGCGACTAGGAGAGGAGAGCATCATGGGACATGTAGTCCCAAAGATTGGCGGCCCCATTTTCCACAGGGAGGAGGCTACAGCCTCGATCAAGAGAGAGTTTGAGAGACGGCAGCCTGGAAAAAAGCTGAGTGAGAGAGTGCTACAGGACAAAGAACGAGGAGTGTGCTGGGCGGAAGCCAGAGAGAGACCCACGCTGCCCAGCGCCACCAGAGAGAGAGCCACGCTGCCCAGCGCCCTTAGAGAGAGCCACGCTGCCCAGCGCCACCAGAGAGAGAGCCACACTGCCCAGCACCACCAGAGAGAGAGCCACGCTGCCCAGTGCCCTTAGAGAGAGCCACGCTGCCCAGCGCCACCAGAGAGAGAGCCACGCTGCCCAGTGCCACAAGAGAGAGAGCCACGCTGCCCAGCGCCACCACAGACAGAGCCACACTGCCCAGCCCCCTTAGAGAGAGCCACGCTGCCCAGCGCCCTTAGAGAGAGCCATGCTGCCCAGCGCCACCAGAGAGAGAGCCACGCTGCCCAGCACCCTTAGAGAGAGCCATGCTGCCCAGCGCCACCAGAGAGAGAGCCACGCTGCCCCAGCACCACCAGAGAGAGAGCCACACTGCCCAGCGCCACCAGAGAGAGAGAGCCACGCTGCCCAGTGACCTTAGAGAGAGCCACGCTGCCCAGCGCCACCAGAGAGAGAGCCACGCTGCCCAGCGCCACAAGAGAGAGCCACGCTGCCCAGCGCCACCACAGACAGAGCCACGCTGCCCAGCGCCCTTAGAGAGAGCCATGCTATCCAGCGCCCTTAGAGAGAGCCACGCTGCCCCAGCACCACCAGAGAGAGAAAGACTGAGCCACTACCAGGGTACAGACATGCTACACTACTGACCAGTGTCGCCCCCGGGGAACCCAGAGTGAGCGATCGTCCAGCCAGAGGGATCACTGCTGTAGTTTCGCTGGGTCTGGTAAGAGGGCCTGTTGGCCATTATCCATTACTTATCCCAGAGACTGTAATACGTCCGCAGACTCTGACCAGGATAATGCGATAATGATATTGTCGAAAAGGGGCGGTGCATGGGTGACCCTAAAATGATGCCCCCCCTCATGAAAAAAGTTCTGCGGACGCCCATGGCTGATCCTATCACTGGCTTCCTATGCTCTGCACTGAGTGTCAGTGTGGAGGCGGCCATTTTGGTAAAATCCGGGCTTTGCTTCCTCATGCGAGTGAACAGTGAGCGGTACTGTAGTGACATCACCTAATTTCACTCTAATCTGGTAAAACAAAGGCAGCAGTGCCTGAGGTGATCTCACACTGCAGATACATTACTATGAAGATAGAGAACAGGAATGCCTAGGCACAGGAGGTGCACTGATATCAGGAGTGCCTAGGCACAGGAGGTGTACTGATATCAGGAGTGCCTAGGCACAGGAGGTGTACTGATATCAGGAGTGCCTAGGCACAGGAGGTGCACTGATATCAGGAGTGCCTAGGCACAGGAGGTGCACTGATATCAGGAGTGCCTAGGCACAGGAGGTGCACTGATATCAGGAGTGCCTAGGCACAGGAGGTGCACTGATATCAGGAGTGCCTAGGCACAGGAGGTGTACTGATATCAGGAGTGCCTAGGTACAGGAGGTGCACTGATATCAGGAGTGCCTAGGCACAGGAGGTGTACTGATATCAGGAGTGCCTAGGCACAGGAGGTGTACTGATATCAGGAGTGCCTAGGTACAGGAGGTGTACTGATATCAGGAGTGCCTAGGCACAGGAGGTGTACTGATATCAGGAGTGCCTAGGCACAGGAGGTGTACTGATATCAGGAGTGCCTAGGCACAGGAGGTGTACTGATATCAGGAGTGCCTAGGTACAGGAGGTGTACTGATATCAGGAGTGCCTAGGCACAGGAGGTGTACTGATATCAGGAGTGCCTAGGCACAGGAGGTGTACTGATATCAGGAGTGCCTAGGTACAGGAGGTGTACTGATATCAGGAGTGCCTAGGCACAGGAGGTGTACTGATATCAGGAGTGCCTAGGCACAGGAGGTGTACTGATATCAGGAGTGCCTAGGCACAGGAGGTGCACTGATATCAGGAGTGCCTAGGCACAGGAGGTGTACTGATATCAGGAGTGCCTAGGCACAGGAGGTGCACTGATATCAGGAGTGCCTAGGCACAGGAGGTGTACTGATATCAGGAGTGCCTAGGCACAGGAGGTGTACTGATATCAGGAGTGCCTAGGCACAGGAGGTGTACTGATATCAGGAGTGCCTAGGCACAGGAGGTGTACTGATATCAGGAGTGCCTAGGCACAGGAGGTGTACTGATATCAGGAGTGCCTAGGCACAGGAGGTGTACTGATATCAGGAGTGCCTAGGCACAGGAGGTGTACTGATATCAGGAGTGCCTAGGCACAGGAGGTGCACTGATATCAGGAGTGCCTAGGCACAGGAGGTGCACTGATATCAGGAGTGCCTAGGCACAGGAGGTGCACTGATATCAGGAGTGCCTAGTTCTCCTCTAGATTGTAAGCTCCATGAGCCAGGCCCTCCTATTCCTTCTGTATTGAGCTGTACTGCCTCCCTTTAGATTGTAAAGCGCTATGTAAACTGTTGGCACCATATACAGGGGGTCCCCGAGTTACGAACTCATTAGGGACTGCCCGCCTGTACGGAAGTCGGAAATGTTTGTAAGTCGGCCGCGCATGCGCAGACCGACAAATACGGAGATTTCCGGACATTTCCGAGGTTCCGTCTAATGCCGCTCTGCGCATGCGCGGCAAATTACGGACATTTCCGGCATTTTCCGAGGCTCCGTATGGCCGCGCATGTGCAGAACGGCCGAAAGACAGCGAAAAACCAGCGAAAAATGGCGGAGGGTCCCCGCAGCGCCCCGTTCGTAAGTAGGGGTTGTTCGTAGGTCGGGCGTTCGTAAGTCGGGGACCCCCTGTACATCCTGTATAATAATAATATATAAATCCTGTATAATAATAATAATAGTTCTGCTTTAGGGGTCAAATGTGCTAGGAGGGTCGATTTGGGAGGGGGAGGTTTTTTTTGCTAGGATTGAGGATTTGGGGGGCAGAGGATTTGAGCTCGGAGAGGGGTTTGGGGGGCTGGAAGGGGGAATTTTAGCAGGAGGGGTATTTATATATTTATATAAGAATTTTTATTTGGTGAGAATTTGGGGAATTTATGCTTGGGGGGGGGGGGGTGCAGATTAGTGTTTGATTTTTTGGGGAGAAAATTTTTGCTCACACACAGGGGGGGGGGGGGGGGGGGGGCTGGGGGGGGGGGGGGGGGGGGGGGGGGGGGGGGGGGGGGGGGGGTAAGGGGGGGGGGGGGGGGGGGGGGGGGGGGGGGATCTTTGTCCTGGGGGATAGGAGACCTACTGCCGGAACAGGAGATCACTGACATTTTCCTGTATACATTTGTTACCTTTTTTTCTTTTTGCAATGAGTGTTTTTATTTTGTAGTAAAGTAGTTATTATTATTACTATAATTATTATTAATATAGTCAGTGCCGTTCTCCAGCACAGGGTTTAGCTCCGCCTACTCACCGCGCTGATTTCGGGGATTTCGGTCATCAGCCGGGGGGCAGCCCAGAGTACGGTGGACACGGCTTCTGCCAGACTCGGGTCCAGGTCTCTGGATCAAAAATAAAATATTTTTTTAGAGGCAATGTTTATGTTTGTTTATTATGGTCAATATTTATTCTCTTCATTTTATTGGATAATAATATTTGGTATTCTTCTTTTTTTCTATTCCTGAAGGCTGCATTCCCACAGTGCTGAGCTCCCACAGTGCTGAGCCCCCACAGTGCTGCGCTCCCACAGTGCTGAGCCCCCACAGTGCTGATCCCTCATGGCGCTGAGCTCCCACAGTGTTGAGCTCCCACAGTGCTGCGCTCCCACAGTGCTGAGCCCCCACAGTGCTGAGCCCCCACAGTGCTGATCCCTCATGGCGCTGAGCTCCCACAGTGTTGAGCTCCCACAGTGCTGCATTCCCACAGTGCTGAGCCCCCACAGTGCTGAGCCCCCACAGTGCTGAGTTCCCACGGTGCTGAGCCCCCACGGTGCTGCGCTCCCACGGTGCTGAGTTCCCACGGTGCTGCGCTCCCACAGTGCTGAGCTCCCACAGTGCTGAGCCCCCACAGTGCTGAGCCCCCACAGTGCTGATCCCTCATGGCGCTGAGCTCCCACAGTGTTGAGCTCCCACAGTGCTGCTTTCCCACAGTGCTGAGCCCCCACAGTGCTGAGCCCCCACAGTGCTGAGCCCCCACAGTGCTGAGTTCCCACGGTGCTGAGCCCCCACGGTGCTGCGCTCCCACGGTGCTGAGTTCCCACGGTGCTGCGCTCCCACAGTGCTGAGCTCCCACAGTGCTGCGCTCCCACGGTGCTGAGCTCCCACAGTGCTGAGCTCCCACAGTGCTGCGCTCCCACAGTGCTTCGCTCCCACAGTGCTGCGCTCCCACAGTGCTGAGCTCCCACAGTGCTGAGCTCCCACGGTGCTGCGCTCCCACGGTGCTGCGCTCCCACGGTGCTGAGCTCCCACGGTGCTGCGCTCCCACGGTGCTGAGCTCCCACAGTGCTGAGCTCCCACAGTGCTGCGCTCCCACAGTGCTTCGCTCCCACAGTGCTGCGCTCCCACAGTGCTGAGCTCCCACAGTGCTGAGCTCCCACAGTGCTGCGCTCCCACAGTGCTGCGCTCCCACGGTGCTGAGCTCCCACGGTGCTGCGCTCCCACGGTGCTGAGCTCCCACGGTGCTGAGCTCCCACAGTGCTGCGCTCCCACAGTGCTGCGCTCCCACGGTGCTGAGCTCCCACAGTGCTGCGCTCCCACGGTGCTGAGCTCCCACAGTGCTGCGCTCCCACGGTGCTGAGCTCCCACAGTGCTGCGCTCCCACGGTGCTGAGCTCCCACAGTGCTGCGCTCCCACGGTGCTGAGCTCCCACAGTGCTGCGCTCCCACGGTGCTGAGCTCCCACAGTGCTGCGCTCCCACGGTGCTGAGCTCCCACAGTGCTGCGCTCCCACGGTGCTGAGCCCCCACAGTGCTGCGCTCCCACGGTGCTGAGCCCCCACAGTGCCGCGCTCCCACGGTGCTGAGCTCCCACAGTGCCGCGCTCCCACGGTGCTGAGCTCCCACAGTGCTGCGCTCCCACGGTGCTGAGCCCCCACAGTGCTGCGCTCCCACGGTGCTGAGCCCCCACAGTGCTGCGCTCCCACGGTGCTGAGCTCCCACAGTGCTGAGCTCCCACGGTGCTGAGCTCCCACAGTGCTGCGCTCCCACGGTGCTGAGCTCCCACAGTGCTGCGCTCCCACGGTGCTGAGCCCCCACAGTGCTGCGCTCCCACGGTGCTGAGCCCCCACAGTGCCGCGCTCCCACGGTGCTGAGCTCCCACAGTGCTGCGCTCCCACAGTGCTGAGCCCCCACAGTGCTGCATTCTCACAGTGCTGCGCTCCCACAGTGCTGAGCTCCCACAGTGCTGCGCTCCCACGGTGCTGAGCTCCCACAGTGCTGCGCTCCCACAGTGCTGCGCTCCCACGGTGCTGAGCTCCCACAGTGCTGTGCTCCCACAGTGCTGAGCACCCACAGTGCTGCATTCTCACGGTGCTGAGCTCCCACGGTGCTGAGCCCCCGCGGTGCTGCGATCCCACGGTGCTGAGCCCCCACGGTGCTGCGCCCCCGCGGCGCTGAGCTCCCACGGTGCTGCGCTCCCACGGCGCTGCGCTCCCACGGCGATGAGCCCCCACGGCGCTGCGCTCCCACGGCGGTAAGCCCCCACGGTGCTGCGCTCCCACGGTGCTGAGCCCCCACGGTTCTGCGCCCCCACAGTCCTGAACTTCCACAGTGCTGAGCTCCCATGGTGCTGAGCCCCCACTAATCACAATAGTAAACACTGAATGATTCGTTTTCATTCGGAAAAAAAAAATGCTTGCTTATAACTGTAAAATTCACTGTATAAAAAACTGATCACTTCCCCAGAGTAGTGCAGTGTACCTATGGTAACAGAGTAGTGCAGAGTTACTATGGTAACAGAGTAGTGCAGTGTTACTATGGTAACAGAGTAGGGGAGTGTTACTATGGTAACAGAGTAGGGCAGTGTTACTATGGTAACAGAGTAGTGCAGTGTTACTATGGTAACAGAGTAGTGCAGTGTTACTATGGTAACAGAGTAGTGCAGAGTTACTATGGTAACAGAGTAGTGCAGAGTTACTATGGTAACAGAGTAGTGCAGTGTTCCTATGGTAACAGAGTAGTGCAGTGTTACTATGGTAACAGAGTAGTGCAGTGTTACTATGGTAACAGAGTAGTGCAGTGTTACTATGGTAACAGAGTAGTGCAGAGTTACTATGGTAACAGAGTAGTGCAGAGTTACTATGGTAACAGAGTAGTGCAGAGTTACTATGGTAACAGAGTAGTGCAGTGTTACTATGGTAACAGAGTAGTGCAGTGTTCCTATGGTAACAGAGTAGTGCAGAGTTACTATGGTAACAGAGTAGTGCAGAGTTACTATGGTAACAGAGTAGTGCAGTGTTACTATGGTAACAGAGTAGTGCAGTGTTACTATGGTAACAGAGTAGTGCAGTGTTACTATGGTAACAGAGTAGTGCAGAGTTACTATGGTAACAGAGTAGTGCAGTGTTCCTATGGTAACAGAGTAGTGCAGAGTTACTATGGTAACAGAGTAGTGCAGAGTTACTATGGTAACAGAGTAGTGCAGTGTTACGATGGTAACAGAGTAGTGCAGTGTTACTATGGTAACAAAGTAGTGCAGAGTTACTATGGTAACAGAGTAGTGCAGTGTTACTATGGTAACAGAGTAGGGCAGTGTTCCTATGGTAACAGAGTAGTGCAGTGTTCCTATGGTAACAGAGTAGTGCAGTGTTCCTATGGTAACAGAGTAGTGGCGAGTTACTATGGTAACAGAGTAGGGGAGTGTTACTATGGTAACAGAGTAGTGCAGTGTTCCTATGGTAACAGAGTAGTGCAGTGTTCCTATGGTAACAGAGTAGTGCAGTGTTCCTATGGTAACAGAGTAGTGCAGTGTTCCTATGGTAACAGAGTAGTGGCGAGTTACTATGGTAACAGAGTAGTGCAGAGTTACTATGGTAACAGAGTAGTGCAGTGTTCCTATGGTAACAGAGTAGTGCAGAGTTACTATGGTAACAGAGTAGTGCAGAGTTACTATGGTAACAGAGTAGTGCAGAGTTACTATGGTAACAGAGTAGTGCAGAGTTACTATGGTAACAGAGTAGTGCAGAGTTACTATGGTAACACTGTATTGCTCTGGTCACTGTATGTAAAAAATTTAATAAAAAAAAAAATATTAAAAAAATTGAAAAAAATAAATAAAACTTGATGTCCGCCGGGCCACCTGCGATCGCGGTACAGAGAGGCAGAACGGGGATCTGCCTATGTAAACAAGGGGGATCTCCGTTCTGACAGGGGACTACACTGAGGTTGGCTGTTTCCAGTGATCAGGAACAGCGATCTCTGTGTTGTCCCATCCCCCACACAGTTAGAACAACACCCAGGGAACACAGTTAACCCCCTTGATCGCCCCCTTTTTTTTAGCTTTGATCGCTGTAATAATGTCACCGGTCCCCAAAAAGTGTCACTAAGGTCCCTTTCACACTTATAGGACTTGTCCCACGATTTGGGACTGCAAAGTAGCCTGACAAGTCGTTCCCCGTGATTTCCAATGACAGCCATTCATATTCGTACCACTTCAAAGTACTCCCTGCACTACTTTGGTCCGATTTTGATGCCACTTACACGGGCATTCCTTGAAAAAGGCGGCAAAATCGCGTCAAAAATCGTGTCAAACCCTTTCACACTTGTGCGACTTCAAAGTCGCGCGATTTTTGCCGCGATTTTAAGGAATGCCCGTGTAAGTGCCGGGAGTACTTTGAAGTGGCACTAATATGAAAGAAAGTTCTGTCTGTCTAAAAAGAAATGATACAAATGTCACATGACCGCGTAATTGTCATTCAAAGTGTGAGAGCGCTGAAAGCGGAGATTGGTCTGGGCAAGAAGAGGGGGGAGGGGTTAAACGGGTGCAAAAGAATGCAAACTCAGCTCTGGTAGTGAAAGGGTGAACACCAGACCCCAGCCAGGCGATGTGCATTTTCTGGAGAAACAGAATGATTGGCGATAATTCTTACTTCATGGAGTGAATTAATCCGATTTGTTCGACAATCAGGGTACAATAGACCTCCAGCAGATCCAGCGCCTGCACGCGGCTGTCCCCCCGGATGAGAACCTTGGCCTGTGTGCACGCGCGCTCCGTCTCTCCATCCCTCAGGAACTCTGCGATTTGCTCTTTGATCTTCTCTTTGGACTTCGCTGGGGGGGGGGAAGAAGGAGAACCGGTCAGGTAAACTTACCTTCTGACCCCAAATGACAAAAAATAGTCACATACCACGGGGGGGGGGGGCTCCAAACTAATGTAGGGGAGGTATCCTAATGTAGAGGGGGGGGACTCTAATATGGGCCCCCCCATTGGTTCTATGATGGGGACCCTGATGTAAGGAAGAACTTTGATTTAAGGGGGTCTCAGATGGGGATTTTAATGTAAGGGGGGAATCTGAAAGAGATCCTGATGTAAGGGAGGACTCTAATTGGCACCATGATAAAAAGGGGGGTCTGATGGGGACCCTGATAAAAAAGGGGGGTCTGATGGGGACCCTGATAAAAAGGGGGGTCTGATGGGGACCCTGATAAAAAGGGGGGTCTGATGGGGACCCTGATAAAAAAGGGGGGTCTGATGGGGACCCTGATAAAAAAGGGGGGGTCTGATGGGGACCTTGATAAAAGGGGGTGTCTAATGGGGACCCTAATAAAAACGGGGGGTCTGATGGGGACCCTGATAAAAGGGGGGGGGGTCTAATGGGGACCCCTATATAAGGGGGGAGTCTGATGGAGACCCTGATAAAAGGGGGAGTCTGATGGGGACCCTGATAAAGGGGGGATCTAATGGGGACCCTGATAAAAAGGGGGGGTCTGATGGGGACCCTGATAAAGGAGGGGTCTAATGGGGACCCTGATAAAAGGGGGAGTCTAATGGGGACCCTGATAAAAAAGGGGGGGGGGGTCTGATGGGGACCTTGATAAAAGGGGGTGTCTAATGGGGACCCTGATAAAAACAGGGGGTCTGATGGGGACCCTAAAAAAAAGGGGAGTCTGATGGGGACCCTGATAAAAGGGGGGGTCTATTGGGGACCCCGATAAAAGGGGGGGGGGGGAGTCTGATGGGGACCCTGATATAAGGGGGAGTCTAATGGGGACCATGATATAAGGGGGAGTCTGATGGGGACCCTGATAAAAGGGGGGGTCTAATGGGGACCCCGATAAAAGGGGGGAGTCTGATGGGGACCCTGATATAAGGGGGGAGTCTAATGGGGACCCTGATATAAGGGGGAGTCTGATGGGGACCCTGATAAAAGGGGGAGTCTAATGGGGACCCTGATAAAAGGGGGGTCTAATGGGGACCCTGATATAAGGGTGAGTCTAATGGGGACCCTGATATAAGGGGGAGTCTGATGGGGACCCTGATATAAGGGGGTGAGTCTGCCCTGTGCCACCCTAACCTGCCCTATACTACCCCCAACTTCCCCCGTGCCACCCTAACCTGTCATGTGCCACCCCAACCTGCCCTGTACCCCCCCTAACCTGCCCTATAGCACCCTTACTTGCCCTATACCTCCCAAACCTGCCCTATACCACCCCAACCTGCCCTGTACCACCCTTACTTGCCGTATACCACCCTAAGCTGCCCTGTACCACCCTATAGTATAATTACTATACTATAGGGTGGTACAGGGGCCGGTTTGGGGTGCACCCTGTGACCGTGCGTTGCCTGCAGGGTGCTGGGCAGACTAGACAGGAGGGGGGGAGGGTGACACCAACCCTAGTGATGCCACAGGGCTGAGCGATGATGGGGGTTTTTTTTTTGGCAGTTCCAATTGCCAGGACCTCGTTTACACTTCAGCTGTCACCAAGGGAACCCCGCTGACAGCTGAATGAGTCGTCGGTTGTTAGGGACGTGGCGCCCCCCCCCCCTCCCCCCGCGGATTTTTTTACATTTCAGCTGAAAGAACGGAGCCGGAAAGTATCGGATCCAGTTATGGGAGACTCTGATAGTCATGGAAACGCTCGGCCTCGGGCATATCGTTATCGGTGCAGCTCTGGGCACTGTGCCCGTCTCTGTACACCACCTCACAGTAGGTCCTCCTTCCCCCCGGGGTCCCTGATCTATACACCGGAGGTAATTATGTGTTCATTCGAGGCGCCAATATTGTCACTTTGTAGCAGTGGAGCGACTAACAACCCCCTGAATCAGTCGGTAAAATTACCAAAGCGGGATTTGTGAATGTGGCGCTGGGCATTTTAATGGGCGATACTGCCAGAAATAATCCCATCCCCCGATCGTATTTCTCTTTTTCGAAGAATAATAACCGCAAATGACTTACTTATGTTCGTTTTCAACTCTCCCAACTTCTTTATAACAATTTTCATGCCGGAGACAATTACATCTTTTTTAAAACTCTTCCTAAACAGACCGGCCATTCCTAAAAGAAGAAAAAAAATCAAAGAAAGGTCCATAAAGACATGGATGAGTGAGTTTGGGGGTGAGGAACATGACTGGCCTGCACAGAGTCCTGACCTCAACCCGATAGAACACCTTTGGGATGAATTAGAGCGGAGACTGCGAGCCTGGCCTTCTCATCCAACATTAGTGCCTGACCTCACAAATGCTCTTCTGGAAGAATGGTCAAACATTCCCATAGACACCCTCCTAAACCTTGTGGACGGCCTTCCCAGAAGAGGTGAAGCTGTTATACCTGCAAAGGGCCAACTCAATATTGAACCCTCCGGACTAAGACTGGGGGGGTCATTAGAGGTCATGTGTGTGTAAGGAATATAGTGTATATATAGGAGGATGGGGGAGGTGTATAGTATATATATATATGTAAAGGCAGGCGTCCCAATACTTTTGGGAATATAGTGTATATAGAGGAGGTGCATAGTATATATATATATATATATATGTGTGTGTGTAAATGTATATGATCATATGATCACAGACAGGGTTCCTTGCCTAGATTGGATATACACCTCGGGGGTCTTCACACGCCCCTCCCCCACAGGTCACAATACATTCTCCTTAGGCACTTACCTCATTATATCCCATTGAGGACTTACCTGATCTGCCGCCCGGCTCCTCCTAGAAGAGAGATCTGGGATCAGCACTCGGTTGGACATTGTCCCGGGTGTGTCCCACCTATCAGGATCATCACATCAGATAAGACACAAATCTTTAACCAGCGAGACAGAAAACACAGAGAGGAGGACGGACTCCTTCACAATGTTATTATCACCCGGACTCTCTACACGATTCTGGTCCCGGCCGGAGGTCCCCCATAAACCCCCCCCCCCCCGGGTATAAAGTCTGTGAATCCAACGTCCCTGTCCTAGTCACTTCTCATACCCCGTCCTGGAGTTTAAGTGGTTAAATCTGAAATTAAGTGGCGGCTGGTCCATAGGGGGCGCACAGGCGCTGCCCCCCTATCTATGCGTCCGGCCCTGATGGGGACTCTGATGTGAGGGGGGACTCAGATGGGGACACTGATGTAAGGGGGGACCCTGATGTAAGGGGGACTCTGTTGGGGACCCTGATGTAAGGGGGGACTCTGATGGGGACCCTAATGTAAGGGGGGACCCTGATGTAAGGGGGACTCTGATGTAAGGGGGGACTCTGATGGGCACCCTGATGTAAGGGGGGATGCTGATATAAGAGGGGACTCTGATGTAATGGGGACTCTGATGGGGACCCTGATGTAAGGGGGGACTCTGATGTAAGGGGGGACTCTGATGGGGACCCTGATGTAAGGGGGGATGCTGATGTAAGGGGGACTCTGATGTAAGGGGGGACTCTGTTGGGGACCCTGATGTAAGGGGGGACTCTAATGTAAGGGGGACTCTGATGGGGACCCTGATGTAAGGGGGGACTCTGTTGGGGACTCTGATGTAAGGGGGGACTCTGATGGGACTCTGATGTAAGGGGGACTCTAATGTAAGGGGGACTCTGATGTAAGGGGGGACTCTGATGGGGACCCTGATGTAAGGGGGACTCTGTTGGGGACCCTGATGTAAGGGGGGACTCTGTTGGGGACTCTGATGTAAGGGGGGACTCTGATGGGCACCCTGATGTAAGGGGGGGACTCTGTTGGGGACTCTGATGTAAGGGGGGACTCTGATGTAAGGGAACTCTGATGGGGACTCTGATGTAAGGGGGGACTCTGTTGGGGACTCTGATGTAAGGGGGGACTCTGATGGGCACCCTGATGTAAGGGGGGGCTCTGATGGGGACTCTGATGTAAGGGGGACTCTGATGGGCACCCTGATGTAAGGGGGGACTCTGATGTAAGGGGGGACTCTAATGTAAGGGGGACTCTGTTGGGGACTTTGATGTAAGGGGGGACCCTGATGTAAGGGGGGGACTTTGATGTAAGGGGGGACTCTGATGTAAGGGGGGACTCTGTTGGGGACTCTGATGTAAGGGGACTCTGATGGGGACCCTGATGTAAGGGGGACTCTGTTGGGGACCCTGATGTAAGGGGGACTCTGTTGGGGACTCTGATGTAAGGGGGACTCTGATGGGCACCCTGATGTAAGGGGGACTCTGTTGGGGACTCTGATGTAAGGGGGACTCTGATGTAAGGGGGACTCTGATGGGGACCCTGATGTAAGGGGGGACTCTGTTGGGACTCTGATGTAAGGGGGGACTCTGATGGGGAACCCTGATGTAAGGGGGACTCTGTTGGGGACTCTGATGTAAGGGGGACTCTGTTGGGGACCCTGATGTAAGGGGGGACTCTGATGGGGACTCTGATGTAAGGGGGGACTCTAATGTAAGGAGGACTCTGTTGGGGACTTTGATGTAAGGGGGACCCTGATGTAAGGGGGGGGACTTTGATGTAAGGGGGACTCTGATGTAAGGGGGGGACTCTGATGTAAGGGGGGACTCTGTTGGGGACTCTGATGTAAGGGGGACTCTGATGGGGACCCTGATGTAAGGGGGGACTCTGTTGGGGACCCTGATGTAAGGGGGGGACTCTGTTGGGGACTCTGATGTAAGGGGGGACTCTGATGGGCACCCTGATGTAAGGGGGGACTCTGTTGGGGACTCTGATGTAAGGGGGGACTCTGATGTAAGGGGGACTCTGATGGGGACCCTGATGTAAGGGGGACTCTGGTGGGGACTCTGATGTAAGGGGGACTCTGATGGGGACCCTGATGTAAGGGGGGACTCTGATGTAAGGGGGACTCTGTTGGGGACCCTGATGTAAGGGGGGACTCTGTTGGGGACTCTGATGTAAGGGGGACTCTGAGGGGCACCCTGATGTAAGGGGGGACTCTGATGTAAGGGGGACTCTGATGTAGGGGGGGGGGGACTCTGTTGGGGACCCTGATGTAACCCTGATGTAAGGGGGACTCTGATGTAAGGGGGGACTCTAATGTAAGGGGGATCTGATGGGGACCCTGATGTAAGGGGGACTCTGTTGGGGACCCTGATGTAAGGGGGGACTCTGTTGGGGACTCTGATGTAAGGGGGGACTCTGATGGGCACCCTGATGTAAGGGGGGGGCTCTGATGGGGACTCTGATGTAAGGGGGGACTCTGATGGGCACCCTGATGTAAGGGGGGACTCTGATGGGCACCCTGATGTAAGGGGGGCTCTGATGGGGACTCTGATGTAAGGGGGGACTCTGATGGGGACTCTGATGTAAGGGGGGACTCTAATGTAAGGGGGACTCTGTTGGGGACTTTGATGTAAGGGGGACCCTGATGTAAGGGGGGACTTTGATGTAAGGGGGGACTCTGATATAAGGGGGGACTCTGATGTAAGGGAGGACTTTGATGTAAGGGAGGACTCTGATGTAAGGGAGGACTTTGATGTAAGGGGGGACTCTGATGTAAGGGGGACTCTGATGTAAAGGGGGACTTTGATGTAAGGGGGGACTCTGATGGGGACTCTGATGGGGACTCTGATGTAAGGGGGGACTCTAATGTAAGGGGGACTCTGTTGGGGACTTTGATGTAAGGGGGACCCTGATGTAAGGGGGGGACTTTGATGTAAGGGGGGGACTCTGATGTAAAGGGGGACTCTGATGGGGACTCTGATGCAGTTGTTTTTCATGTAACAAATGCTTGTCATTCCTGTGGACTGTATTTGGGGTTGTAAATAAAGTTGTGACGTTTTGTATAGTCAGGAAAGCTCCTCCTATGTATAGTGTGAGATGCGGGTTGTACCGCCATCTAGTGGCGTATCTCACAAATGACTGCATCGTACATCTGTCCTTTCCCAGAATGCACTGCACATGGCTGGGTTTAGTCCCCCCTCCCCCCAGAGAGGTGACCGTCTTTGGGGGAGGAGACACAGAGAGGTGATCCTCCTTGGGGGAGGAGACACAGAGAGGTGACTGTCCTCGGGGGAGGGGACACAGAGAGGTGATCCTCCTCGGGGGAGGAGACACAGAGAGGTACCCGTCCTCGGGGGAGGAGACACAGAGAGGTGACTGTCCTCGGGGGAGGAGACACAGAGAGGTGATCCTCCTCGGGGGAGGAGACACAGAGAGGTACCCGTCCTCGGGGGAGGAGACACAGAGAGGTACCCGTCCTCGGGGGAGGAGACACAGAGAGGTGACTGTCCTCGGGGGAGGAGACACAGAGAGGTGACTGTCCTCGGGGGAGGAGACACAGACTTATACAGATAGCAGAGGGTGCAGACAGGAATGACACCAGGAGGAGCTGGGCCAGCACAGGCAGGTTATGCCATGTAAGGGGGGAGGGGAGGGGGCGGTGCCAGGCAATGGACTCTTCCTGGAGTTGTCAGATTTTTCTAGCAGTCATGGAAAGGAAAACAGTATTTATGCCCCTCCCTATTAGATTGTAAGCTCTTCTGACTGTATTATGACTGTATTATAACTGTATTGTCTCCCTTTTATATTGTAAAGCGCCGTGTAAACTGTTGGCACCATATAAATCCTGTATAATAATAATTTATAATAGAGGATTGCTCTGTGCTCTGATTGGCTGATGACAGGGTCTGAGCACACATAGAGGCGGAGCTTGCCTGCAGCACAGACATGAGAGCTGAGCCCCCGTGTGGTGAGAAGCGGTACTGGACTCTGAAATGGCAGTTGGAAGGGTTGTTATGAAGTCAGAGGAAGGGCCGTCTCTGGTAAGTGAAGGCAGATCAGAGGGGGGCACTGGGGGGCACTTGGGGGGTAATAAAGTGAACAGAGGGCATGGTGCTGTAATGTATAACACTGAGTAAAGCCCGCTCTCATGCAGGAGGGGTCGGCGATCAGCGAGGAGGTCGGGGTGAAGGATCAGCGACTCCGGAATTCACTAAACATGTTCATCTACATCATCCATGGAGGTACCAAAGTAATGTCTCCAGACTGGTGATAGGGGTCCCCGGGGGCCCAACCGGCATCCTGGGGGCCACATCCTGGGGGCCACATCCTGGGGGCCACATCCTGGGGGCCCCTCACAGACCCCGGACAACATTCTATGGGGGATCTCTAACAGTCTCGTGTTTCATGTCCTCAGACTCTGATATCTCCTGTCATGTACTGAGTATAATGTGTGGCCCTTGGGGGCTGTCAGGGGCCCCGGCACTGCCGACTCAAATACAATGTTTCTATATTACAGACAATCAGCAATTTCTGGTCAATATTCATTGCCGGGTCATCCACCTATTACATCTCCTCCGGGGGAGGGTACACCTCCCCCACACAGGTAAGTAGTACTATTATTGATCAGCACTGATATTAGGTATAACGCCAAGTGTATTATTATTGATCAGGATTGATATTAGATATGGATTGATGTATATTATTACAATTATTGATCAGGATTTTTTACTAAGTATGGAACAATGTGTATTACTATTATTATTGATCAAGATTGATATTAGATATGGAGAATTCGTATTATTATTGATTAGGGCTGATATTAGGTATGGAGTGATGTGTATTATAATTATTATTGATCAAGATTTTTTACTAAACATCACTCCATACCTAATACCAGCCCTTATCAATAATAATACGAATTCTCCAGATCTAATATCAATCCTGATCAATAATAATAGTAATACACATTGTTCCATACTTATAAAAAAATCCTGATCAATAATTATAATAAGTATGGAGCAATGTGTATTACTATTATTATTGATCAAGACTGATATTAGATTTTGGAGTGATGTGTATTATTATTATTATTGATCAAGATTGATATTAGATATTGAGTGATGTGAATTATTATTATTATTGATTAGGGCTGATATTAGGTATGGAATGATGTGTATTATAATTATTATTGATCAGGATTAACAATAGGTATGGAGTGATGTTTAGTAAAAAATCCTGATCAATAATTATAATAATACACATCACTCCATACCTAATATCAGCCCTAATCAATAATAATAATAAGAATTCACATCAATCCATATTTAATATCAATCCTGATCAATAATAATAGTAATACACATTGCTCCATACTTAATATAATTATTGATCAGGATGTTTTACTAAGTATGGAGCAATGCGTATTACTATTATTATTGATCAGGATTGATATTAGATAGTGATGTAAATTCTTCTTCTTATTGATTAGGGCTGATATTAATTATGGAGTGATGTGAATTCTTCTTATCATTGATTAGGGCTGATATTAGATATGGAGTGATGCATATTATTATTATTATTATTATTATTGATTAGGGCTGATATTAGGTATGGAATGATGTGTATTATAATTATTATTGATCAGGATTAACAATAGGTATGGAGTGATTTTTAGTAAAAAATCCTGATCAATAATTATAATAATACACATCACTCCATATCTAATATCAATCCTGATCAATAATAATAGTAATACACATTGCTCCATACTTAATATAATTATTGATCAGGATGTTTTACTAAGTATGGAGCAATGTGTATTACTATTATTATTGATCAGGATTGATATTAGATATGGAGTGATGTGAATTCTAATTATTATTGATCAGGATTGATATTAGATATGGAGTGATGTAAATTCTTCTTATTATTGATTAGGGCTGATATTAATTATGGAGTGATGTGAATTCTTCTTCTTATTGATTAGGGCTGATATTAGATATGGAGTGATTTGAATTCTTCTTATTATTGATTAGGGCTGATATTAGGTATGGAGTGATGTGTATTATTAATCCTCATTATTATTGATCAGGATTGATATTCTAGGGGGGTGATGGAGTGATCCCGGACTGACACGTATTATTATTCCCTCTTACAGACCTCATTGATCTGTGTGATGAGAGCGGACGTCTAAATTTTCTTTTTTTGATCACAAATTACAACGATCGTGCTGAAAAATATCTGACTCCAGGCCGGGCGTATTACGTATGTAAGGTGGAGAGAGGGAAGCCAGGTAGAGTACAAAGCAGGAATTCTCACTCCTTGTTGATAAAGATTTTGTGTAGTAAGTGTGCGTCCAGATAAAAGTTTATTTTTTTACTTTACTTTTAAATATTATAGGGAAGAATTGGAACCTTTGTT
This sequence comes from Lithobates sylvaticus, assembly GCA_028564925.1. Lineage (NCBI taxonomy): Eukaryota > Metazoa > Chordata > Amphibia > Anura > Ranidae > Lithobates > Lithobates sylvaticus. Next base: position 1,767,669 of record CM053033.1, on the reverse strand, counting down.
GGGTTTTTTATTGCTACCTGGAGCTCAGTTTGGGAGATTTACCATCACTTCCTGTCCCAGTGACAACGGTTGCAGCAGACAGGAAGTGAGGGGAATTCTCCAATAGCAAGACAGACAGAAATACAATTTTTTTTTAGTAGAGTGGAGGGAGGGTAGAGCCCAGTGAGATCTGTATTGCTGTCTGTGTCCCTGTTAGATAGCAGCTGAGAAAACTCTGTGTAAAAATCCACTTTGGCAACATCTACTTTTCTGTGTTACAGGGACCAGAAGTGAAAAATGCTACAAAAAGATCACTGTCATGTTGTCCAACCTGGACCCCGAGATCACAGGTACAAACACTGCACTATTCACTGCAGTCTCTGATCATCTCCTGTACTATGTCTGCAGTCTCTGATCACCTCCTGTATTATGTCTGCAGTCTCTGATCATCTCCTGTATTATGTCTGCAGTCTCTGATCATCTCCTGTACCATGTCTGCAGTCTCTGATCATCTCATGTATCATGTCTGCAGTCTCTGATCATCTCCTGTATCATGTCTGCAGTCTCTGATCATCTCCTGTACTATGTCTGCAGTCTCTGACCCTCTCCTGTATCATGTCTGCAGTCTCTGATCATCTCCTGTATCATGTCTGCAGTCTCTGATCCTCTCCTGTACTATGTCTGCAGTCTCTGATCCTCTCCTGTACTATGTCTGCAGTCTCTGATCATCTCCTGTATTATGTCTGCAGTCTCTGAACATCTCCTGTATTATGTCTGCAGTCTCTGATCATCTCCTGTATTATGTCTCTGCAGTCTCTGACCATCTCCTGTACTATATGTGCAGTCTCTGATCATCTCCTGTACCATGTCTGCAGTCTCTGATCATCTCCTGTACCATGTCTGCAGTCTCTGATCATCTCCTGTAGTATGTCTGAAGTCTCTGATCATCTCCTCTACTATGTCTGCAGTCTCTGATCATCTCCTCTACTATGTCTGCAGTCTCTGATCATCTCCTCTACTATGTCTGCAGTCTCTGATCATCTCCTCTACTATGTCTGCAGTCTCTGATCATCTCCTGTACTATGTCTGCAGTCTCTGATCCTCTCCTGTACTATGTCTGCAGTCTCTGATCATCTCCTGTATTATGTCTGCAGTCTCTGACCATCTCCTGTACTATATGTGCAGTCTCTGATCATCTCCTGTACCATGTCTGCAGTCTCTGATCATCTCCTGTACCATGTCTGCAGTCTCTGATCATCTCCTGTAGTATGTCTGAAGTCTCTGATCATCTCCTCTACTATGTCTGCAGTCTCTGATCATCTCCTCTACTATGTCTGCAGTCTCTGATCATCTCCTCTACTATGTCTGCAGTCTCTGATCATCTCCTCTACAATGTCTGAAGTCTCTGATCATCTCCTGTATTATGTCTGCAGTCTCTGATCATCTCCTGTACTATGTCTGCAGTCTCTGATCATCTCCTGTACTATGTCTGCAGTCTCTGATCATCTCCTGTACTATGTCTGCAGTCTCTGACAGGTTTCTCCAGCTTTTTACATTCACTAAATATTATGTTTGGCCCTTCGGTAATGTCAGGGGTGTCGCACTTGAGTCTCCCTATATCTGATCCCCACCCTTGATCTATCGGGAGGCCCCCAAGAGCTGTAGAACAAGTTGCTGTTGCTGATGGTGTATTATGGTATGCAGGTCCAAACAAACTCCATCTTCTTTCTCGCAGACTTTCTGAAGATCCAGTGCAAGTCCATAGAGAAAAGTCGTCAGAACCCTCTCAAGACCCGCAAGGCACCAGCTCAAAAATGAGCACATCTCCCCTCCATGACTTCATAGCGGGTGGCGAGTCTCTGGAACGTTCTTTGTAAGGTGTAAAATATTAATACAAAATAAAATTCATTCCATCAACAAAGTTCCGCAGATCACCAAACACTTCATGGAAACACACCGAGGAAACATGTTGGCTTCTAAAAATGCCACTTGCCTGGCTGAATGAATGGTTTCCATCAGCCCAGAACAGGTACACGTCACCATCACACCTGCAATACTTCACCTTGTTGGGCATCACATTCCAAAATCAGGTGTATAAACCACAAACCATGTAGGCCTTATTGACCAACATCACCAAAGACATTGGAGACAATTGTGTTCTCCCAATCTTGCGGCAACAGTTTGGTGAAGACCCTTTTCTGTTTCGGCATGACTGTGCCCCCCCCGTGTACAAAGCATGACTGTGCCCCCCCCCGTGTACAAAGCATGACTGTGCCCCCCCCCTGTACAAAGCATGACTGTGCCCCCCCTCCCCCGTGTACAAAGCATGACTGTGCCCCCCCCTGTACAAAGCATGACTGTGCCCCCCCCCCCATGTACAAAGCATGACTGTGCCCCCCCCCGTGTACAAAGCATGACTGTGCCCCCCCTCCCCCGTGTACAAAGCATGACTGTGCCCCCCCCCTGTACAAAGCATGACTGTGCCCCCCCCCCCCCCATGTACAAAGCATGACTGTGCCCCCCCCGTGTACAAAGCATGACTGTCCCCCCCCCCTGTACAAAGCATGACTGTGCCCCCCCCCTGTACAAAGCATGACTGTGCCCCCCCCCTGTACAAAGCATGACTGTGCCCCCCCCCCGTGTACAAAGCATGACTGTCCCCCCCCCCCCCGTGTACAAAGCATGACTGTGCCCCCCCCATGTACAAAGCATGACTGTGCCCCCCCCCTGTACAAAGCATAACTGTGCCCCCTCCCCGTGTACAAAGCATGACTGTCCCCCCCCGTGTACAAAGCATGACTGTGCCCCCCCATGTACAAAGCATGACTGTGCCCCCCCCCGTGTACAAATCAGGACTGTGCCCCCCCCCCCCGTGTACAAAGCATGACTGTCCCCCCCCCCCCGTGTACAAAGCATGACTGTGCCCCCCCCCCGTGTACAAAGCATGACTGTGCCCCCCCGTGTACAAAGCATGACTGTGCCCCCCCCTGTACAAAGCATGACTGTGCCCCCCCCGTGTACAAAGCATGACTGTCCCCCCCCCCGTGTACAAAGCATGACTGTGCCCCCCCCATGTACAAAGCATGACTGTGCCCCCCCCCTGTACAAAGCATGACTGTCCCCCCCCCCCGTGTACAAAGCATGACTGTCCCCCCCCGTGTACAAAGCATGACTGTGCCCCCCCCCTGTACAAAGCATGACTGTGCCCCCCCCCGTACAAAGCATGACTGTGCCCCCCCCCGTGTACAAAGCATGACTGTGCCCCCCCCATGTACAAAGCATGACTGTGCCCCCCCCCGTGTACAAATCAGGACTGTGCCCCCCCCGTGTACAAAGCATGACTGTGCCCCCCCCCCCGTGTACAAAGCATGACTGTGCCCCCCCCGTGTACAAAGCATGACCCCGTGTACAAAGCATGACTGTGCCCCCCCCTGTACAAAGCATGACTGTGCCCCCCCTGTACAAAGCATGACTGTGCCCCCCCTGTACAAAGCATGACTGTGCCCCCCCCTGTACAAAGCATGACTGTGCCCCCCCCGTGTACAAAGCATGACTGTGCCCCCCCCCCGTGTACAAAGCATGACTGTGCCCCCCCCGTGTACAAAGCATGACTGTGCCCCCCCCCGTGTACAAAGCATGACTGTGCCCCCCCATGTACAAAGCATGACTGTGACCCCCCCCATCCCCCCTGTACAAAGCATGACTGTGCCCCCCCCCCATGTACAAAGCATGACTGTGACCCCCCCCCACCCCCCCGTGTACAAAGCATGACTGTGCCCCTCCTCCCGTGTACAAAGCATGACTGTGCCCCCCCCCCGTGTACAAAGCATGACTGTGACCCCCCACCCCACCCCCCCTGTACAAAGCATGACTGTGCCCCACCCCCCTGTACAAAGCATGACTGTGCCCCGCCCCCCTGTACAAAGCATGACTGTGCCCCCCACCCATGTACAAAGCATGAATGTGCCCCCCCCCCATGTACAAAGCATGACTGTGCCCCGCCCCCCTGTACAAAGCATGACTGTGCCCCGCCCCCCTGTACAAAGCATGACTGTGCCCCGCCCCCTGTACAAAGCATGACTGTGCCCCCCACCCATGTACAAAGCATGACTGTGCCCCCCCATGTACAAAGCATGACTGTGCCCCGCCCCCCTGTACAAAGCATGACTGTGCCCCCCACCCATGTACAAAGCATGAATGTGCCCCCCCCCCATGTACAAAGCATGACTGTGCCCCGCCCCCCTGTACAAAGCATGACTGTGCCCCGCCCCCCTGTACAAAGCATGACTGTGCCCCGCCCCCTGTACAAAGCATGACTGTGCCCCCCACCCATGTACAAAGCATGACTGTGCCCCCCCATGTACAAAGCATGACTGTGACCCCCCCCACCCCCCTGTACAAAGCATGACTGTGCCCACCCCTGTACAAAGCCAGCTCCATAAAGACAAGGTGTGAATAGTTTGGTGTGGAGGAACAGAGCCCTGACCTCATCCCTACTGATCACCTTTGGGATAAATTGTGACCAAGGGATGTTTTTTTGGCACCCAACGTTGGGCCCAATATGTGAGCCAGGTCTTCCCATCCAATATCAGTACGTGACCTCAGGAATGGGTACAAATTCAATTCCAACAGACACCCTCCAAAATTGTGTAGGAAGCCATCCAAGAAGAGTGGAGCCAGCTCCATAAAGACATGGGTGTGACCAGTTTGGTGTGGAGGAACCTCAAGTGTCCTGCACAGAGCCCTGACCTCATCCCTACTGAACACCTTTGGGATGAATTGGAGCATCAATGGTAAGTCAGGTCTTCTTATCCAATATCAGTACCTGACCTCACAAAACGGGCAAAAATATCCACAGACACCCTCCAAAATCTTGTTTCTCTTCCAAGAAAAGTGGAGGAGGGTACAGGCCACGATGGGGGGGGGGGGGGGGGGGCACTCACTATTAATGGCTATGGGGGGTGTAACTCCCTATTATTGGCCTGGTGGGGGGTCTGGGTGGCAACGCCATAAAAATGGCCGTGGTTTTGGAATGGGATGGCCAACAAACTCATATATACGTGTGATGGCCCCCCGGTGGCCATATATAGTGAATGCAAATCAGAATTTGGGTCTCCCTGATACTCCAGCTTGTTGTCAGCATCTACATTTCTCTCTTTCCAGGCTTCCTTGAACCCCCCCCCCCCCCAACGATAAAACGGATCTCAAGACTGAAAGCTCTACTAGTACAGAGTTTACATGTATTATGAGACATTTTTGTGTGAGAGACTTTAATATCTGATATCTTTTTGCAGGAAAATGTATTGATGATGGGAACTTCTGACTTCAAATACCCCAAATTTATGTCACATGGAGGATGTGATGGAAGATAATGTGAGGATGACGGCTCTTCATGTTATACGGCTGGATGAAGATGGCCAATAAAGACACACGAATACACCTCATAATCAATGGTGGTCTTGTATGTTTAATACACATTCTTCTCTCCACAATCCCTACCCACCGACTCCTCTCCCTCCTCCCTGGTCCACAATATACTCCCTTTGCCCCCTCTCCCCCCCACATCTGGGCCACAGCCTCCTCTCTCTCATCCCCAGGCTACAATCCAAACCCACTGCCACCTTTCTCCCTCCTCCAGGCCACAAAGTTTGCTCCCACGGCCTTCTCTCTCCTCTGGCCTGCAATCTGCCTCCACAGCCTCCTCCCTCTGGGCTACAAAATGCTCCCACGGCTTCCTCTCTCCAGTGGGCCACAATATGCTCCCATGGCCTCCTCTCTCTCCCCTCTGGGCTAAAATCTGCTCCCACAGCCTCCTCTCTCCTGTGGGTCACAATATCCTCCCATGGCCTCCTCTGCGCTACAATCTGCTCCCACAGCTTCCTCTCTCCTCTGGCCCACAATATGCTCCCACTGCCCCCTCTGGGTCACAATATGCTCCCATGACCTCCTCTGGGCTACAATCTGCTCCCACGGCCTCCTCTCTCCAGTGGGCCACAATCTGCTCCCATTGCCTCCTCTCTCTCTCTCTCTTCTCTCTGCTCTGTTCTCTTTCATCTACTCATCATCCTTCCTCTTTCTCTCTCTCATCTCTCTTTCTCTCTTCTTCTTCTCATCAACTCTCTCACTATCTTCGTCATCTCTCTCATCTCTTTCCCCTCTTCTCTCCCTCTCCTCTCCTTTCCTGCTCCCAAAATCCTCTCTACTGCTCTCAATCGGTCCTCTCACTCGTCGGAGCCCAGTCTTCTCAGTTCCCTCTCTCTTTCTCTCACTCTATCTCTTTTTTTTTTTCTCCCTCGTCTCATCTCCCTTCTCTCTCTCTTCTCCTCTGCTCCACTTCCTCTACTCTCTCTACTCTCTTCCCTCTCTCTATCTCTCTCATCCTTCGGGGATTCTTCTCCCTCTCATCCTCATTCTCTTCTCTGCTATCTTTCATCTACTCTCTCGCTCTTATCTCCTCGTCTCTCACTCTCCTACTATCTCCTCTTTCTCTCACTCTATCCACTCTCCTCACCACCCATACTCTCTATTCGTACTCTCATCTCATCCCTTGCTCTCCTCTTACTCTCTTCATCTTTCTCTACTCTTACCTTCTCTCTTCTCTCTCTTCTCCGTTTCCATCAACTCGCTGTCCATCATTCTCTCTCCTCTTATTCTCCCATTCCTCTCTCTCTCCCTACTCTTCTCTCTCTCCTCCTCTTCGCTCTCACACTCCTCTTGTATTCTCTCTCTTCTCCTCCTCTCTCTCTCTCTCTCTTTTCCTTCCTCTTCTCCTCTCGCTCTCTACTCTCACCTCTTTCTTCTCTTCTTCTCTACCCTTCTCCCACTATACTCTCATTGCCTCCTCTCTCTCTCCTCTGGGGCCACAATCTGCTTCCATAACCTCCTGTCTCTCATCTCTTGCTCGTCTCCTTCTTCTCTCACTTCTCAGTCTACTCTCTCCTGCTCACCTAACTCTCACTCTCGTCTCCAGTAGTTCTGTCTCTCTCATATTTCTCTCTCCCAAATCTTTACTCTCATCCACCTCCCCTTCTCTCTCTATCTCTTCTCTTCTCTCCTACTATTCTCTCCTCTCTCTCTTCAACTTCATCAATATGCTCTACCCTGCTCTCCTCATTCTGGGCATGCTCTTCTCGGCCTCTCTATCAAGCTCTCACTCTCAACTCAACATCTCTCTCTCTCTCTCTACTCTCTCTCTCGCTCTCTCTTCTCTCTCTCTCAGGGCTACTTCATGGCTCGCTCATTCCTTCGTCTCCTCTCATCTCACTTCTCAGTCTCTTCTCCCCGTCCTCTCTTCGTCTCGGAAGACGCTTCTCACTCTCTCCTCTCTCTCTTTCCTCCTCTACTACTCCTGCTCTCTTCTCTCTCTCTTTTCTCTTTCTCTCCTCACATCACATCCCCTACCTCTTCTCTACTCTCTCTCTCTTCTCTCTCCTCTCCGTCTCTTCTTCTTCTCCCTCTTCCTCTCCTCTCTCTCTCTCCTCCTCTCTCTTCTCTATCTCCTCTCTCTCTTTCATCCTTCTCTTCTCTTCTCTCTTCTCCTTTCTTCCTCTCTCTCCTCTCTTCTTCTCTCCTCACTCCTATGACAAAATCTGCTCTCACTTCGACTCTCCTTTCTCTCTCTCTCCCTCTGGGCTACAATCTGCTCCTCTTGGCTCTTCTACTCATGTGGTCTCTCTCTCTCTCTCACCTCATCTCCTCTCTTCTCTCTGCTATCCTCTTTCTCCCACACTGCTCTCATCCTCTCTGTCTCTCTCACAGTCTCCTCTTCTTTCGTCGCTCCCTCTGGGCCACAAACTTCTCTCTCTCCTCTCTCTCTCTCTCTCGTCTCTCTCTCTCTCTACTCTCCTCTCTCTCTCTCTCCTCTCTCTCTCTTCTCTTCTCTCCTCTACCTCCTCTCCTCTCTCTCTCTCTCATTCTCTTTTCTCTCCACTACTCTCTACTCTTCTCTTATCTGCTCCTCTCTATTCTCTCTCATTCTCTCTTCTTTTCTCCTCTTCTCTATCCGTCTCTACAATCTCTCCCTTCACTACGGCTCTCCTCACTTCTCACTCTCTGCTACCTACTGCTCCCTCATCTTCTTCTCTCTTCTCTCCTCTCTCACACTTTCTCTACGTACTCTCTCTCTCATCTGCAATCCTAAATCCTCCTCTATCACTTCCTTCTTCTCTCTCTCTTCTCTCTCTCACTTCTCTTCTCTCTGTCTTCTATTCTCTCGCCTCTATCTCTCTCTCTCTCCCTCATTCCCTCTTTTCCTCTCTCTCCTCTCTCCTCACCCTCCTCTCTTCTCCCACTCCTGAGCTACATTCCCCCCTGCTCCTATCTTCCTCTCTCTCCCCTCTGGGCTACAATCTGCTCCCACAGCCTCCTCTCTCCTGTGGGCCACAATAGGCTCCCATTGCCTCCTCTCTCTCTCCTCTGGGCCACAATCTGCTTCCATAACCTCCTCCCTCTCCCCCCCAGGCTACAATCTGCTCCCACAACTTCCTGTCTCCAGTAGGCCACAATATGCTCCCATGGCATCCTCCGGCCCAGAATATGCTCCCACAACCTCCTCTCTGGGCTACAATTGGCTCCCTCTCTCCTGTGGGCCACAATCTGCACCCACAGCCTCCTCTCTCCCTCCCCTCTGAGCAAAATCTGCTCCCACGACCTCCTCTCTCTCCCCTCTGGGCTACAATCTGCTCCAGTGGCCTCTATCCTGTGGGCCACAATATGCTCCCACAGTCTCCTCTCTCTCCCCTCTGGGCCACAAATATGCTCCCATGGCCTCCTCTGGGCTACAATCTGCTCCCACGGCCTCCTCTCTCCCCTGAGCTACAATCTGCATCCATATCCTCCTCTATCTCCGCTCTGAGCTACAATCTGCTTTCCTATTCTCAGTTACTCCTCTCTCCTCTCACTCTTCTTCTTCTCTCACCATTCTCTCTTACTCTCTCTCTCTCACGTCTTTCTCTATCTTCATCTTGCTCTTCTTCTCTTCTCTCCTCCTCATTCTTCTCGTTTCTCCTTCTTCCATTCTCATCTTCTCAACTTCTCTTCTCTCTCTACATTCTTTCTGCTCTATTTTCATTCTCTAAACTCTCTCTCTCCTTCTCTGTCTCTTTCTCTCTTTCTTCTTCTTCCTTGCTCTCTTCCTTCATCTTTCTTGTTTTGCTCTTTCTCTCTTCCTCTTCTCTCATTCTCTTCCTTCTCGATCACTCTTTCTCTTCTCTTCCTTTCTCATTCTTCTTCATCTTCTCTCATTCTCTCTTTTCTTCCTCTTTCGCTCTCTCTTCTTCCTTCTTCTCTTCTCCTTCTCTTCCTTCTTCTCTCTCTCCTCTTCTTATCCTCTTTCTTTCTTTCTCTCCTTCTCTCTCTCCTTTCGTTCTTCGACCGCTATTTCTCTTTCCTCTTCTTCTTCTCTTTCACTCTTTCTTCTTCTTTCTCTTTCTTCTCCTCTTTTCGCTCTCTCTTGCTCTCTCATTCTTCTCTCCTGCTTCTTCTATCTCTTTCTCTTCTTCTTCTCTTTCTTCTCTTCTTTCTCATTCTCTTCTCTTCTCATTCTATCTCTTCTTCCCTTCTTCTTCTTCTTCTCTTCTCTCTCGTCTCATCCTTCCCCTCTTTATCTCTTCCTCTCTTTATCCCTTCTCCTTCTTCTCTCCTTCTCTTTCCTCTTCTCTCTTCTCGTTCTTTCTTCTCTTTCTCTCTATTCTCTTTCTTCTTCTTCTTTCTTACTCTTCATCTCTCATTCTCTTCTTCTTCTCTTCTTTCTCTTCCTTCTCCCTCTTCTCTTCCTTTCTTCTTCCTCAAGTCTCATCTCCTTTCTTCTCTCTCTTCTCTCTCTCGATCTTCTTTCTTTCTCTCTCTCTTTCTCTCTCAAACGCTCTTTCCTCTTTCGTCTTCTTCTCTCTCACTTCTTCTATCATCTTCTCTCCACTCTCATTCTCTTCTCTTCTTCTCTCTCGTCTTGCTCTTTCTCTTTCCTTTCTCTCTTCTCTCTGCTTCTTCTCCTTCACTTTCTCTTTCCAAATCCTTCTCTCTTCTCAACTCTTCTCTCTTCTTATCATCTTCTTCTCGTCTTTTTCTTACCTTCCTCTTCTCTTCCTTCTTACTCTTTCTTTCTTCTCTTCTCTCTTTCTTTCTCTTTCTTTGTATCCTTTCTCTCTCTCATCCTCTCTCTATATCTTCTCCTCTCTTCTTCTCTTCTTTCCGATTCTCTTTCTCTCATTCTCTTCTCTCTTCTTCTCTTTTCTCGTTCTCTCACTTCCTCTCTTTCTCTATCTCTCCTCTCCTCTTCTCTCTCCTCTTTCTCCTCTTCTACTTCTCTTCTCTTCTCTTACAGCACTTCTTTCTTCTTCTCTCATCTTCTCTCTCATCTTTCTCTCTTCTTTTCTTTCTCCTTCTCTTCTCCTTCTCCACTCTCTCGTCTCTTCTCGAACTTTCTCTTCTTCTTCATCTTCTCCTCAGGCTCTCCTCTCCTGAGTCTTCTTCTCTTTCTCTTCTCTACTCTCTTCTTTTTCTCTCTTCTCTCTCCTTAATCTTCTTCTCTCTCTCTTCTCCTTCTTTCTCATCTTTCTTCCTCTCTCTTATTTCACTTCCTTTTTCTTCATTTCTCTTTCTCTCTTTCTTCCTTCTTCTTCTCCTAATCATTTCTCTCCTCTTTCTCTCTCTTTCATCTTTCTCTTCTTCTTCTCCTCTTTCCTTCTTTTCTCGCTTTCTCTTTCCACTCTTCTTTCTTTCATTCTCTTCTCTTCTCCTTCTCTTCTTCTTCTTTCTCTATTCAATTCTCTCTCTTCTCTCTCTCAACTTCTCTTCTCTTCTTCCTTCCTTCTTCTGCTCCTCTCTTCATTCCTCATTCTCTATCTCTCGCGCTTCTCAAACTTTCATCTCTACTACCTTTCTCTTCTCTTCTCTACTTTCTCTTCTCTTTCTGTCCTTTCACTTCTCTCTCTTCTCAAGTCTTCAATCTCTCCGCTTTCTCTTGTCTCCTTCATTCTTCTCTCTTTCCTTACTCTCTCAGTCTTTCCTCCTCTTTCCTGATCTTTTCTCTCTTACTCAATGTCTCTCTCATCTCATTCTACTCATCTTTTCTCTTTCTCGATCTTCACCCATCTTCCGTTCTTTCTCTTTCTCACACCTCTCTGTTCTACTCCTTCCTGTTCTCTCTTCTCTTTTCATTCCTTCAATCACCCTATCTCTTCTCGATTCTCGCTACCTGATCTCTCTCTCATCTACTATCGTCTTTTCTTCCTTCTCTCCTTCTCTTCTCTCTCTCTCTTCCTCTTTCACTTCTAATCGATCTCCCTTCACTCTCTCGTCTCTATTCTCCCTTTTTCTCTTTCGATTCTCTCGCACTATTCTCTCGTCTCACTCTCATATCCCCCCCCCTCTTCTTCATTCTTCTCTCTTCTCTCTTTTCTCTCTCTTCTTTCTCACCTTTCTTCTTTCTTCTCTTTCTTCCTCTCTTTCTTTCTTCTTTCTGTTCTTTCTTCTCTTTCTCTTCTCTCGTCCTCGACAGATCTGTCTTCGAGCTCTTCTCTTTCGGTTTCTTATCGACCTCTTCTTCTTCTCATTTCTTTCTTCTCTCTCTTTCCTCTTCTGTTCAGTCCTTCTCCTTTCTCTCTATCTCTCTACTCTTTCGTCATCCCGTCTTTCATTCCTTTCTCTTCTATATTCTTTTCTCTCTTCGTTCTTTCACTCTCTATTTCATTCTTCTCATTCTCCTCTACAGGCTTTCGTTTCTTTCGCTAACCTTCATCTCTTTCTTCTGACTTCCTCTTTCTCGTCTTCACTTTTCTACTGAGCCCTCTTTCTTTCCTCTCTTCTCTTCTCTTTCTCACGGTCTGTTCCTTCATCCTCTTCTTCTATCTCTTCTAATATCTTCTCATTTCTTCTCTCGTATTCTCTCTTGTCTCTTTTCTATCCTCTCGCCTCTTCTCTTTCCTTCCTTCTTACTTTCAGTCTTCTCTTCTCTTTCTCCTTCTTCTCTTCTTCTTCCTTCTCCGTTCTCTTCTCCCGTCTTCTACTCTTCTCACCTTCTTCTCTTCCTCTCTCTATTCTTTCCTCTTCTTCTTCGTTCGTCTTTCTACTTTCTCCATTTTCCTTCTACTCTCATCTTTCTCGTATTCTCTCTATCTCATTCTCCTTCTCTCTTCTTCCCTCTCATCTCTTCTCCTTCTCTCTCTCCTCTCCTCTCTTCTATCATCTTCTCCCGTTCTCATCGTCTCAGTCTTCATCCGCATCCTCTCTTTTTTCTCTCTCCCCTTCTCTCCCTGATCTTTTCTCTTTCTTCTCTCATTTCTCTCTCGTCTCTTCTCATTTCTCATCTTCTCTTCTCCTTCTACGCTCATCTTCTTTCTCTCTTCTCCGACATCTCCGCACCTTCCTCTCTCCTTCTCTGTCCTTTCGGCCATTTCTCTCTTCTCATTCCCTCTCTTCTTCTTCTTCTCCTCTCACTTGCTCTCTTCCCTTCCCGTTCTCCTGCAAGGTCTACCTTCTCTCTCATTCATCGCCTCTCTTCAACTCTCATTCAGTCTTCATCTTCTTTTCCTCACTGCCACGCTCTTTCTCTCTATTTCATCTGTTCTCAGCTTTCTCTCTCGTCTTCTCTTCTCCTGCTCTTTCTCTAAAACACATCTTCTATCTACTCCTCTTCTTTCTTCCTCTTCTCTCATTCTCTATCTCCTTCCCTTGCTCTCCATCTCATCCCACCTCAATCGCTCTTCTCCTCACTCTCTTCTCTCTTCCTACTCATACTCGACGTCTCGCTCTAATACCTTCTTTCTCACTTCCTCTTCTTCCCTCTCGTCTCCTCACCATTCTTCTTCTCTTTTCCTCATTCTCTCCTTTCTCCATCTCATCTCTCTTACTCCTCTTCATCTCCACTCTTCTCTCCTCCTCTTCTTCCCTCTTTCTCGCGTCCAATTCGTCTCTCACCGTTTCTCATCTCCGTATTCTTCTCTTTTCTCTCTTTCTACTCCCTACATGTTCTCTTTCTTTCTCTCTTCTCTCTCGTCGTTCTCTCATCTCTATCTCTCTTCTCCTTTCATTCCTACTCCTCTCTCATCTTCTACTCTTCCATGCCTTTCTTCCCTTCTCTATACCTTCTCTACGCGTCCCCCTGTCACTCTGCTAGTTCTTCTTCCTGCCTCCCTCTTCACTTCGCCTTCTCATCTCATGTTCTTAGTCGTATCATCCTCTCTCTCTCGTCATCTTCCTACTCTCTCTATCTCTGTCACTTGTCTCCTCCCTCTCCATCTCGTTATCTCTTCCTCACTCTCACATCCCTCTTATCTCTGTCTTATCTCCTCTCCTCATCCTCACTACTTCTCCTCACTTCTCTTCTCTACCTCAGTTCTCCTGTCCATCTTCTCTCACGTTCTGCATATCCGATTCGTCCCTCCTCATCTCATCTTCTACCTTCTTTTCTTTTCTCTGACTTCCCTCATTCTCATCTTTCTCCTCTCTTCTCTTCCTTTTCTTCTCTCTGCACTCTCTTCTTCTCATGACTCTTCTCTTCGTTCTCTAATCTTTCTCATCCTCTCCCTTCCTCTCTATCCTACTCTCCATTTCTTCTCTCTCATTCTTCTTCTCTCTCGACTATCTTCCTCTCATTATCTCTTCTCACATTCCTTTCATCATCTCTCTTTCGTCTCTTCGCTTCTCTCTCATACTCCTCTTCTCAGTCTCTTCTCTCTCAATATCGTTCCTATCTCTCTTCCTCTGCCCTCTGTTGCACCTCTCTATCATGACCTCCTCTACTTATCTTCTTCTTTCTCTCTCTTCTTCTCTCCCTCCCTCCTCTCTTCCACCTCCTCTCATCTTCATCATTTCTATCTCCTCTTCTCCCTCTCCTCAACTTCTCTCTCTCTAACCTTATTCCTTCTTCATGCCTCCTACACTCTTCTTCTACTCTTTTCTGCGGATCTCTAGTCTGTCTTCTGCTCTCCAGATCTACCTACCCTCTATCTCCTCTCTTTCTCTCTTTTTCGTCTCCACTTCTCTGCTCTACTTTCCGCTCTCTTTTCTCCGCTTCCAATCCTCTCTTCTTCATCGTTTCTTCGTCTTCCCACTACTCCTATTCTCTCTCATCTTCTCTCTCTTTCTTTCCTTCCTCTTCTCTTCTCTCTTTTCTTCACTCTCCACTCTCATGTCTTTCTATCTCTTCTCACTCATCTATCTCTCATCTGATCTTAAGACTTCTTTCCTTCTTCTATACACGTCCTCTCTATCCTACTCTCTCTCTCATCTCCTCTCTCTTCTCTCATTCCTCAATCACTCCATTCTCAGATCCTCTCTCACTATATCTCTCTCTCTCTCACTATATCTCTTCTCTACTCTCTCTATCGTCTTCTCTGGTTATCCTCTCTCTCATCTTCCTTCAATGAGCGTCCTACAATCTGCATCCATAACAATCTGCACCTCTATCTCCGCTCTGAGCTACAATCTGCTCCCACGGCCTCCTCTCTCCCCTGAGCTACAATCTGCATCCATATCCTCCTCTATCTCCGCTCTGAGCTACAATCTGCTCCCACGGCCTCCTCTCTCCCCTGAGCTACAATCTCCATCCATATCCTCCTCTATCTCCCCTCTGAGCTACAATCTGCTCCCACGGCCTCCTCTCTGTGATTTTACCCCCCATTTGTTTTCAATGGCACTTAAAACACTGTGCAGTTTTGCCAGGTGCTTTATTGTGGCAAAATCACATTGTTTGAAGATTGTTGCCGGAAAGTGTCTCCTTCTCACTTTCGAACGACAAGCTTGACGCAATGCGATTTGCCGTAATAAACCGCGCTGACAATCGTGGCAAAATCAGCACCTGAAACCTGCGTTCTACAATTGTAGTGCATTATGAGATCGTGGGCAGAATTCACAGCGATTCCCAAAACGCCCGGGTGTAAGGCCCCTTTCACACGGGCGGCTGTTCTGCCGCTGTTAAAAGCATGTTTTGTTATTTTGAAATTCAGAGAATTCTGGCACAGCGTTCACTTGCGGTTGTACATTGCGATTAGCTGCGTTTACATGCGGCTGCGTTTGGAACATTCTTGATATTTCTGATGTGCTTCCTGTTGTTTTTCTTTGCTTGTTGCCGCTGCTATCTGCAGGAGAAATAGTACACTGCGATTACCTGCGGTTATGTGCATATAGCTGCCCTACATCCCACCTGGACGCATTCAATTCTATTTTTTCTATTTGCACCAACGAAATCGCAGCTAAACGCTGTGTGTGAATGGGGCCATAGGAAAGCATTGTGTGCTTTTAGCTGCGGTAGAAAACTAGAAAATCCGCAGCTAAAAGCACCTTTCTATCCGTCCGTGTGAAAGGGGCCTAAATGGGGCCTTTTGAGAAGAGAGCAACAGTAACGATTGTGTATCTTTATATTCCTTTATAAAAACAATGGAGACTAAATAAAGAGGCGTCCCGGGTCCCTCGTCAGATTGAACACAATTATTTAATGGAATACCTTCTCTTACAATGTAAAAATTCACACCTTTAAAATAAAATTTTTAAAAAATCATGCCTTACCGATAAAGCACAAACTAAACTGGATATTCTCTTTAATTGAGCTAGCACATGCTGTAAGAGCATTAATATCATTCGGAAAGATAAGATACGTTATCCTGCTGTGCCCCCCGCGAGCCCTTTATTCTCCGCCTGTCGTTGGGGGGACACGTAAGGCTCTATGTATAGAAGAAGAAGGTTAGCGAGAAAAAGAGAAGGAAAGCTGAACTCCGGGAGGAAATGTCCGTTCCTTCCTATACCAGATCTCATCTTCCATTATCAAAGTGACGTCCGCGGCGGAATATTTCATGAAAAGCAGCATTTCCCGGGCTCAGCGTAGTGACTATGCTCTATGTATGAGGGGTGGCCGCTGTGCCCTTCCCTGGGCTGCCCGTCATGTGACTTGTAATTAGATTCCAACAACAGCAGCAGCGCCATTCCATCACCACTCACTGTAGTGGGAGGACTCAGGAGCCCTGACCACTCCCACTGCCTAATTGAATGATTGCCCCGCCCACCATTACATCATAGCTTGACTGACAGACCAGGAGCCTCTTGACTTGTCCCGCCTACCATTACATCATAGTAAGACTGACAGGCCAGGAGACTCTTGGTTTGTCCCGCCCACCACTGCATCATAGCAAGGCTGACAGGCCAGGAGACTCTTGGTTTGTCCCGCCCACCACTGCATCATAGCAAGGCTGACAGGCCAGGAGACTCTTAATTTGCCCACTATTACATAATAGTATAACTGACAGACTATGGGATTTGTCCCGCCCACCATTTCATCATAGTAAGACTGACAGGCCAGGAGAGTCTTGATTTGTCCCGCCCACCATTACATCATAGCAAGACTGACAGGCCAGGAGAGTCTTAATTTGTCCCGCCCACCATTACATCATAGCAAGGCTGACAGGCCAGGAGGCTTAATTTGCCCACTATTACATAATAGTATAACTGACAGACCATGGGATTTGTGGTTTGTCCCGCCCATCATTTCATCATATTAAGAATGACAGGCCCCTGGACTCTTTGTTCGTCCCGCCCACCATTACATCTTCACTTGACTGACAGGCCAGGAGCCTCTAGATTTGTCCCGCCCACCAATACATCATAGTAAGACTGACAGGCCAGGAGAGTCTTGATTTGTCCCGCCCACCAATAGCTCATAGCTTGACTGACATGCCATTGGACTTTTGGTTCGTCTCGCACACTATTACATCATAGCTTGTCTGATAGGCCAGTAGATTCTTGGGCTATCCCACCCACTCACGCCTGCAGGAATGTGTGCCTGGCCCTCTGCACACCAACTGAATACTACAACTCCCATCAACTCCCTGCACAAGCAACTGTAGCCTGACAAAGCAATGTCATCGCTCCCTCAATCCCTCCTCATGGTACCCGGGCATAGCCGCAGTCTCCTGTATACAGCGAAGACGTTATGGAAGAATTTAGCGAAAGGTATGCAAGTGTGGAAAAGAAACAACGCGTTCGCTTTTCACTCCGACAACGGACAGGAAGTATTGATGAAATCTGTAAAGGAGTCTGGAGTTCAGCTTGAAGTGTGAGGTGTTTAGTCTGGTGTCACTGAACATTCCATGAGAATACAATTCTATCTCCCCTAAGAATACAAAAAGGTACAAAAATATCCCTCTTCAGGCTGCACAGAGCCGCCATTCCAAGAAAATACAAAGGGGGGTAAAAATACAATGTGCGCCATTTCCTCCAAATGTAAAAATAGAATACGTGATTATAGTAATTCATAGGGTTCCCTAGAGCAGCCTTCCCCAACCGAGGTCTCTATGGTTCAATGAGCCGCACCAAACCGGGGGCCTTCCTGTGACAGACTGAACTTCCACCTACTATGGCATCCAATGAGAGGGCGGCATTTACCCACAGACTACCAATGTAAGAAAGACCTTCACTGCTGTCCCACCATGTGAGAGGGCATTTCTCCAATGACCGCCAATGTGAGGGTGAATTTTCCCACTGACCACCAATGCAAAGGGATACTTCTCTACTGACAATCAATACAAGCAGAACCTTTAAAATTGGTGGTCAGTGGAAAAGCACCATCTATAGAGAAGGTCCTCCTTACATTGGTGGTCAGTGGAAGAACACCATCTATAGAGAAGGTACTCCTTATGTTGGTGGTCAGTGGAAGAACCCCATCTACGTTAGAGAAGGTCCTCCTTACATTGGTGGTCAGTGGAAGAACACCATCTATAGAGAAGGTACTCCTTATGTTGGTGGTCAGTGAAAGAACACCATCTACATTAGAGAAGGTACTCCTTATGTTGGTGGTCAGTGGAAAAACCCCATCTACGTTAGAGAAGGTCCTCCTTACATTGGTGGTCAGTGGAAGAACCCCATCTACGTTAGGGAAGGTCCTCCTTACATTGGTGGTCAGTAGAAGAACACCATCTATGTTAGAGAAGGTCCTCCTTATGTTGGTGGTCAGTGGAAGAACACCATCTACGTTAGAGAAGGTCCTCCTTATGTTGGTGGTCAGTGGAAGAACCCCATCTACATTAGAGAAGGTCCTCCTTATGTTGGTGGTCAGTGGAAGAACACCATCTACGTTAGAGAAGGTCCTCCTTACATTGGTGGTCAGTGGAAGAACACCATCTACGTTAGAGAAGGTACTCCTTATGTTGGTGGTCAGTGGAAGAACACCATCTACATTAGAGAAGGTACTCCTTATGTTGGTGGTCAGTGGAAGAACACCATCTACGTTAGAGAAGGTCCTCCTTATGTTGGTGGTCAGTGGAAGAACACCATCTACGTTAGAGAAGCTCCTCCTTACATTGGTGGTCAGTGGAAGAACACCATCTACGTTAGAGAAGGTCCTCCTTATGTTGGTGGTCAGTGGAAGAACACCCTCTACGTTAGAGAAGGTCCTCCTTATGTTGGTGGTCAGTGGAAGAACACCATCTAGGTTAGAGAAGGTCCTCCTTATGTTGGTGGTCAGTGAAAGAACACCATCTACGTTAGAGAAGGTCCTTCTTTAATTGGTGGTCAGTAAAAAAATACAATTTACGTTAGAGAAGGTCCTCTTTACATTGGTGGTCAGTAAAAAAATACAATTTACGTTCGAGAAGATCCTCTTTACATTGGTTGTCAGTGGAAGAATACGATGGGAGTCACTTTGGACGGGGGGGGGCTTTTGGAACCCAGCTTACCTTAGAGAGGTCGGGAAACTCCTTGTCCAGCTCCCCCGGCCCTTCCTATGTGTAAGTCACCCTGTGTCTATTAGGGGCACAGGGTGTCAAGAACCCGTCGGGTCCGTCCTAACCAGACTCCCAGTACAACCAAACCAGACTCCTTTTACCCCTGTTATCCCGGGTTTTATATGTGTGGTTTGTGTTGAAAGAATGGAGAGGCTCTTTCACATTCGGACATTAATATTTAAGAACAATCTCCCTCAAGAAATATATAGTGTGGGAGTGTCTCATAGACCATGGTTAGATGTGTGGGGTGGGGTTGTAATGCGTTTATTGTTAAGTGGCTGTATCCCATTGTTCTATTGTTTCTGTCTGCCTTGGGGAGCAACCTATTATGGGATGTAGATGTGGATGAGCTGCTAGAGGGAAGGGGGGGGATTCCTAAAGGCTGTCTGTGTGTCTTGTTACTAAATGTAGTTTACCCCGCCCTGTGTAAAGAAGGGGGGAGTGTCCCCTGAGTGTATATCCCTTTGAGCCTGTGTTTGAATAAACAGTCTTATGTTTCCTACCATCCTACACTAATGTCTCGAGAAGTGTGAAGACCACGTGGGTTAAGGGGTCTTGGATCGTGCTGGTACCGGGGAAGGGAAGCTTATACGTCGGACATACTCCTTTTGAGTACGGGGTCCTTCACACCATTGACGTTAGAGAAGGTCCTCCTTACACTGGTGGTCAGTGGCCTTCTCCCAGTGACCACCACCACCATTATGGGGTAATCACTAAATGTATGGGGACACTTTTCCATTGACCTCTAATGACCACCAATGTAAGAGGTATATCTCCACAGATCGCCAACGTAGGAAGTATATCTCCACCGACCGCCCGCCCACCCAGGAGGTATAGCTCCACCGACCGCCCGCCCACCTTAGGAGGTATAGCTCCACCGACCGCCCGCCCGCCCGCCCAGGAGGTATAGCTCCACCGCCCGCCCGCCCGCCCGCCCGCCCAGGAGGTATAGCTCCACCGACCGCCCGCCCGCCCAGGAGGTATAGCTCCACCGACCGCCCGCCCGCCCAGGAGGTATAGCTCCACCGACCGCCCGCCCGCCCAGGAGGTATAGCTCCACCGACCAAGCGCCCGCCCAGGAGGTATAGCTCCACCGACCAAGCGCCCGCCCAGGAGGTATAGCTCCACCGACCTAGCGCCCGCCCAGGAGGTATAGCTCCACCGACCGAGCGCCCAGGAGGTATAGCTCCACCGACCGAGCGCCCAGGAGGTATAGCTCCACCGACCGAGCGCCCAGGAGGTATAGCTCCACCGACCGAGCTCCCAGGAGGTATAGCTCCACCGACCGAGCGCCCAGGAGGTATAGCTCCACCGACCGAGCGCCCAGGAGGTATAGCTCCACCGACCGAGCGCCCAGGAGGTATAGCTCCACCGACCGCCCACCCAGGAGGTATAGCTCCACCGACCGCCCACCCAGGAGGTATAGCTCCACCGACCGCCCACCCAGGAGGTATAGCTCCACCGACCGCCAACGTAGGAGGTATAGCTCCACCGACCGCCCACCCAGGAGGTATAGCTCCACCGACCGCCAACGTAGGAGGTACAGCTCCACCGACCGCCCACGTAAGCGGTATATCTCCACAGATCGCCAACGTAAGAGGTATATCTCCACCGACCGACCGCCCACCCACCCACCCACCCAGGAGGTATAGCTCCACCGATCGCCCACCCAGGAGGTATAGCTCCACCGACCGCCCACCCAGGAGGTATAGCTCCACCGACCGCCAACGTAGGAGGTACAGCTCCACCGACCGCCCACCCAGGAGGTATAGCTCCACCGACCGCCAACGAAGGAGGTACAGCGCCACCGACCGCCAACGTAGGAGGTACAGCGCCACCGACCGCCAACGTAGGAGGTACAGCTCCACCGACCGCCCACCCAGGAGGTATAGCTCCACCGACCGCCAACGTAGGAGGTACAGCTCCACCGACCGCCCACCCAGGAGGTATAGCTCCACCGACCGCCAACGTAGGAGGTATAGCTCCACCGACCGCCAACGTAGAGGGAATATTTCTGCTGACCATGCATGTAAAGAAAAAAAAATAATAATAATTAAATATATATAAAATTTGAGAAGTTATAAATCGAGAATTATTTTATAGATACGAAGAACTTTCATCAGCTTAGCGATCGTCCTCCTCCTACTACTACTTCACCATGAAATGTAAATATGATAATGTTATAGCGGGGGGGGGTTCCCTGAGACATTACAATAATTCTGGGGGTTCCTCCGGGGGAGGGGGAAGGCTGCTCCAGGCGTTTGGCTAAAAAGGAGGATACTGGGAAGTATAGGAAAGAATATAAACGATTGGATTAGAGAGGGAGGGGGGGGAGGGGCACACAAATCCCCGATTTCGAGCTTTTAGTGTTTTAGCAGATCAGTAAGTACCGAGTCCTCTCCTCCGAGGACCAGAAATACAAATTAGTATAAAAAACGAGTTAAACTCCTAAAATCTTTGTAATAAAATATGAAATGGAGGGGGGGGGGGGGGTTGATCGGGTGAGCGGGGGGAGGGGTTAGTGTTGGTGCCTGCACCTCTCTGTATACAATTTAATATAAACCATATGAAAAAAAAATTCTTACAGCAGGAGGGCGACTGCCGGGGAATTGTAGGGATAAAAGGTGAAATGGTTTTCGATCGATGGGTGCTGGTGAGATCGTAGTGACAGGGACCGCCGCCCTCTGACACTATCTGAGGTCGCAGGGAAAACAAACAAACATGGCCTGCGTTGGTATGAGAGCGCCGTCACGTTACGTCACGTCCTCTGCTGCGTCTTGATGTATGGCACTGCCGGAGGTCTCTTTCTGGCACGCAGGACGCAGTGAGAAGTGGAAACGATCGCTCCCTCCATGGCGTGTGGAACACACGGAAGCTTTGTGTTTGGCTGCAGCTAAGGTGACCCCCGTATGCAGTGTTCTGATAGGACGCCATACGTTGGGGGGGGTCAGGTGACCCCGTGTATTCTCCTAGGGGATGGCATCCTGCCAGGGATCCCTCGTCTTCGCCGGTGTCCCTCCGCGTAGCTGATGTAGGGATCCGCCTTCCATGAAATCTGTTCAAAAGAATGGAGAGAAATCAAAAGCTGAACCCCCCGGCCAACACAAATCTTACACCATGGAAGCAGGCAAGTACCAGAACGTGACTTGGTATCGGCCTCGTACAGCACAGCTCAGACTTGGGGAGGGACAAGCAGCACAAGGAGACAATTACTTGTGCTGCAGTGCTAGTTTGTGGAAAAAGAAACATGCTGATAGGTGGAGAGAGCAGAGTGATAGAGTAATGAGCTCATCAGTCCCTTTCTCCTTTCACTGTCCTATCACAGGCTGGGGCGGGATAAGATCTCCAAAAGTTACTGAAGCCCCCAGTGCCGCCTCCTGCTGGTCTTTTAACAACTTCCCAATACTTGTGTGGTGGCAACACACCGCATGTCTATGCTCTCCCCCATCTACAGTCCCTGCTGGCCAACTCCTCCCCCTCCTGTCCTGCAGCTCCGCCCATCTACAGTCCCTGCTGGCCAACTCCTCCTGCAGCTCAGCCCATCTACAGTCCCTGCTGGCCAACTCCTCCCCCTGCAGCTCCGCCCATCTACAGTCCCTGCTGGCAAACTCCTCCCCCTCCTGTCCTGCAGCTCCGCCCATCTACAGTCCCTGCTGGCAAACTCCTCCCCCTCCGTCCTGCAGATCCGCCCATCTACAGTCCCTGCTGGCCAACTCCTCCTGCAGCTCCGCCCATCTACAGTCCCTGCTGGGCAACTCTCCCCCCCCCCCCATCCTGCAGTTTCGTCCATCTACAGTCCCCGCTGGCCGACTCTTCCCACCTCCTGTCCTGCAGCTCCGCCCATGTACAGTCCCTGCTGGCCAACTCCCCCCCCCCCTCCTGCAGCTCCGCCCATGTACAGTCCCTGCTGGCCAACTCCCCCCCACTCATGTCCTGCAGCTCCGCCCATCTACAGTCTCTGCTGGCCAACTCTCCCCCCCTCCTGTCCTGCAGCTCCGCCCATGTACAGTCCCTGCTGGCCAATCCCCCCCCCCCCTGCACCTCTCCCTTATCTACAGTCCCTGCTGGCCAACACCCCCCCCCCCTCCTGCAGCTCCACCCATCTACAGTCCCTGCTGGCCAATCCCCCCGCACCTCCTACCATGTACAGTCCCTGCTGGCCAACTCCCCCCCACTCCTGTCCTGCAGCTCCACCCATGTACAGTCCCTGCTGGCCATCCCCCCCCCCCCCCTGCACCTCTTCCTTATCTACAGTCCCTGCTGGCCAACACCCCCCCCCCCTGCAGCTCCACCCATCTACAGTCTCTGCTGGCCAATCCCCACACCTCTCCCCTATCTACAGTCCCTGTTGGCCAACACCGCCCCCCCTCCTGCAGCTCCACCCATCTACAGTCCCTGCTGCCCGGCTCCTCTCCCCCATCTACAGTCCCTGCTGCCCGAAGCCAGCCAGCAGGGACTGTAGCTTGGGGGGTGCAGGAGAGGAGGGGAGAGGAGTCGGTAGGACACACCCTTTATTCGCACACACATAACTTTATTCGTCCTGTTAGTGGGAAGTGTGAAGACAGACATACCCGGGTCTAGCTGGGAAGCCAGCTGTGGTTGTTGCTCGGGGTGTTGCCGGGGTGTAGGGACTCGAAGTTGAAGTCCAGTCCCCCCTCGTCCATCAGATCGTTGTTGATGATGTAGTCCATGTCACATTCCAGGTTCTCCAGGAACATGTCAATGTCCAGGTCTGTAGGAAGACGTTCGGAGACGGTAGGAAATGAGTGTGGCCTGGGGAGTGGCATAGACAACAATGGAGGGAGCCCCAACAACGGCAGGCTATTTGGGGGTGCTGGCGGGACCCTGGGGTGCTCGGGGCTTCGGATTTTATTCTGCTGCCCGCCCAGGAGAAGTAAATTCTGCCCGCCGCTCTGCCCCAGCACCGGGTCCACCTGACTCATCAGCACGTTGCTGGGGGGAGGAGAGTCGGAGGTCAGGAGGGCTTCCAGAGTCTGAGGTCGCGGGAAATGGCCGGACACCGGAGAGATGGGACTGAACAGAGAGTTACCGAAGGACAGAGACTGGGCCGGGCGCATGGAGAACCCGGGGGGCGTCTGTAGCATGGACTGCGGAGCGGGTAAGGGGGCCCCCGGGGACAGCATGGTCAGGCCGTCAATAAGTTCCAATTCCTCGGAGACGGTTGGAGGGACGCTATCTGAAAAGCTGAGCGAGGAGTGGAGGTCGTCGTCGGGCGCGTCGTCCCGCTCCGTCAGTATGGGGGACAGCCGGAGACTGAGGTTGCTGGCGTTGGAACCCGTGCGGGACCGAAAACTGGTCCACACCTCGGGGTCGTCCGTGCTCTGCGAGGGGCTGCCGGGCCACTTGGAGGACTGGGAGCCGGGACTTCCGGCAGGAGGCTCTCCGGGGCCCTGCGCCTTCTTCTTCGACACTTTGTTGTTGCGGGCTTTAGCCAGCTTGCTGCTGTTGTCCATGGACGCGGCTCTGCGGCGCGGAGCTTTGCCGCTCTTCCCGCCCTCCGGGTTCAGCATCCACCAGGAGCTCTTCCCCGTCGCCTCGTTGTGCACCTTGATGAACTTGCTGTGTAGAGACAGGTTGTGACGGATCGAGTTCTGCAAAGAGATAAAAAATAAATACAATAAATAAAATGAATAAAAAAAAAAAATACAATTAATAAAATGAATGAATAAATAAAAAAAAAATATATATATATATACAATAAATAAAATGAATGAATAAATAAAAAAAAAAAAATATATACAATAAAATACAAAAAAAAATTAAAATCTAACTTTAGAAGACGAATCAAAACCTGCAAACGTTTCTAAACAAACCCCGTTGCCCCCTCGCTGACCCCGCCTCTTCTGACAAGTTTTCTTTACGAGTTTTAAATCTTTTGCTAGAAAGTTACTTACAACCCCCAAACATTTTTTTTTTTTTTTTGCAGAAGCCCTAGAGAATAAAATGGTGATTGTTGCAATTTTTTATGTCACACAGGATTTGCAAACACAATTTTTTGGGGAAACACATTTGAATGAATTTAAAAAACAAAAACAACAACAACATATACCCGATGTTTTTATACAATGTTTTTGTATAATGTGAAAGGTGAGATTACGCCGAGTAAATAGATACCCAACATGTCACACTTCAAAACTGCGCACCCTTGTGGAACCGGAACAAACTGCGCTACTCACAAATCTCCATAGGAGACGCTTTAAACACCTTTACAGGTTACCCGTTTGGAGCTACACAGGAGGTCTGGTGATAGAAATACTGCACTTCCTGTGCCGAGGCCCCCCAGAGATCGGGGCACTTCCTGTGCCGAGGCTCCCCAGAGATCGGGGCACTTCCTGTGCCCAGGCCCCCCCAGAGATCGGGGCACTTCCTGCGCCCAGGCCCCCCCCAGAGATCGGGGCACTTCCTGCGCCCAGGCCCCCCCAGAGATCGGGGCACTTCCTGCGCCGAGCCCCCCCCCAGAGATCGGGGCACTTCCTGCGCCGAGGCCCCCCCCAGAGATCGGGGCACTTCCTGCGCCGAGGCCCCCCCCAGAGATCGGGGCACTTCCTGCGCCGAGGCCCCCCCCAGAGATCGGGGCACTTCCTGCGCCGAGGCCCCCCAGAGATCAGGGCACTTCCTGTGCCGAGGCCCCCCCAGAGATCAGGGCACTTCCTGTGCCCAGGCGCTCCAGAGATCAGGGCACTTCCTGTGCCTAGGCGCTCCAGAGATCAGGGCACTTCCTGTGCCCAGGCGCTCCAGAGATCAGGGCACTTCCTGTGCCTAGGCGCTCCAGAGATCAGGGCACTTCCTGTGCCCAGGCGCTCCAGAGATCAGGGCACTTCCTGTGCCTAGGCGCTCCAGAGATCAGGGCACTTCCTGTGCCCAGGCGCTCCAGAGATCAGGGCACTTCCTGTGCCGTGGCGCTCCAGAGATCAGGGCACTTCCTGTGCCGTGGAGCTCCAGAGATCAGGGCACTTCCTGTGCCCAGGAGCTCCAGAGATCAGGGCACTTCCTGTGCCCAGGCGCTCCAGAGATCAGGGCACTTCCTGTGCCGTGGAGCTCCAGAGATCAGGGCACTTCCTGTGCCCAGGAGCTCCAGAGATCAGGGCACTTCCTGTGCCGAGGAGCTCCAGAGATCAGGGCACTTCCTGTGCCGAGGCGCTCCAGAGATCAGGGCACTTCCTGTGCCGAGGCCCCCCAGAGATCAGGGCACTGCTCCAATTATCACCGGACAGGAAGTGGAGGGAAATCACCCCCCAGAGATCAGGGCACTGCTCCAATTATCACCGGACAGGAAGTGGAGGGAACTCTACACCAATCCAATTATCAGAGGACAGGAAGTGGAGGGAACTCTACACCAATCCAATTATCACAGGACAGGAAGTGGAGGGAACTCTACACCAATCCAATTATCACAGGACAGGAAGTGGCGGTGAACATATGTTTCCCTCTACTGGTGAGATTTCTCTTCATGTTGACTCTCTATGAGAGGAAGTGAGGTGAAATCTCCCCATCAGGACACAAACAGTAATGAAATCCCGACAGAGGTTCTGACCCTGGTACATGTCTTACATCAGAGTGTAAGCTCTCTGGGCGAGGTATGTCCCATGTTAGCTCTGTGGGTGGGGCATGTATGGAGCCGGTCAGCAGGTGGAACTGTTAGTCACCCGTGAAGTACAGTATGCCCTATATTAGTGTCAGCTCTGTGGACAAGGTGTGTATGGGGGGTGTAATACGGAGTGTCAGCTCTGGGGACGAGGCACTCACCTTCCACCCGGCGGAGCTGTTGGAGTCGCCCTTGTCCTTGAAGTAGGGATGGGGGGGGGGGTGCAGTACGGAGTGTCAGCTCTGGGGACGAGGCGTGTATATCGGAGTGTCAGCTCTGGGGACGAGGCGTGTAGTACGGAGTGTCAGCTCTTAGGACGAGGCGTGTATGGCGGTGCAGTATGTCGGAGTCGCCCTTGTCCTTGAAGTAGGGATGGGGGGGTGGGTGTGGGGACGAGTGTGTATGGGGGCGTGGTGTATATCGGAGTGTCAGCTCTGGGGACGAGGCACTCGCCTTCCACCCGGCGGTGCTGTATATCGGAGTGTCAGCTCTGGGGACGAGGCGTGTATATCGGAGTGTCAGCTCTGGGGACGAGGTGTGTATGGGGCGGTGCAGTATATCGGAGTGTCAGCTCTGGGGACGAGGCGTGTAGTATGGAGTGTCAGCTCTTGGGACGAGGCGTGTATATCGGAGTGTCAGCTCTTGGGACGAGGCTCTTACCTTCCAGCCAGCGGAGCTGTTGGAGTCGCCCTTGTCAGCTTGAAGTGGGATGGGGGGGGCGGTGTAGTACGGAGTGTCAGCTCTGGGGACGAGGCGTGTATATCGGAGTGTCAGCTCTGGGGACGAGGCGTGTATATCGGAGTGTCAGCTCTTGGGACGAGGCTCTTACCTTCCAGCCAGCGGAGCTGTTGGAGTCGCCCTTGTCCTTGAAGTAGGGATGGGGGGGGGGGGTGTATATCGGAGTGTCAGCTCTTGGGACGAGGCGTGTATGGGGGGTGTATATCGGAGTGTCAGCTCTTGGGACGAGGCGTGTATGGGGGGTGTATATCGGAGTGTCAGCTCTGGGGACGAGGCACTCACCTTCCACCCGGCGGAGCTGTTGGAGTCGCCCTTGTCCTTGAAGTAGGGATGGGGGGGGGGTGTAGTACGGAGTGTCAGCTCTTGGGACGAGGCGTGTATCGGAGTGTCAGCTCTTGGGACGAGGTGTGTACGGGGGTGTAGGACCTGTACGGAGTGTCAGCTCCTGGGACGAGGCACTCACCTTCCACCCGGCGGAGCTGTTGGAGTCGCCCTTGTCCTTGAAGTAGGGATGGGGGGGGGGGTGTAGTACGGAGTGTCAGCTCTTGGGACGAGGTGTGTATGTCGGAGTGTCAGCTCTTGGGACGAGGTGTGTATGGGGGGGTGCGGTACGGAGTGTCAGCTCTGGGGACGAGGCGTGTATGTCGGAGTGTCAGCTCTTGGGACGAGGCGTGTATGGGGTTGTGGGTAGGGTACGGAGTGTCAGCTCTGGGGTATATCGGAGTGTCAGCTCTTGGGACTCACCTTCCAGCCGGCGGAGCTGTTGGAGTCGCCCTTGAAGTAGGGATGGGGGGGGGGGGTGTAGTACGGAGTGTCAGCTCTGGGGACGAGGCGTGTATGGGTGGTGCAGTATATCGGAGTGTCAGCTCTTGGGACTCACCTTCCAGCCGGCGGAGCTGTTGGAGTCGCCCTTGTCCTTGAAGTAGGGATGGGGGGGGGGTGTAGTACGGAGTGTCAGCTCTTGGGACGAGGTGTGTATGGCGGTGCAGTATATCGGAGTGTCAGCTCTTGGGACGAGGCACTCACCTTCCAGCCGGCGGAGCTGTTGGAGTCGCCCTTGTCCTTGAAGTAGGGATGGGGGGGGGGGGGGGTGTAGTACGGAGTGTCAGCTCTGGGGATGAGGCGTGTATATCGGAGTGTCAGCTCTTGGGACGAGGCGTGTATCGGAGTGTCAGCTCTTGGGACGAGGTGTGTACGGGGGTGTAGGACTTGTACGGAGTGTCAGCTCTGGGGACGAGGCACTCACCTTCCACCCGGCAGAGCTGTTGGAGTCGCCCTTGTCCTTGAAGTAGGGATGGGTGGTGTAGTACGGAGTGTCAGCTCTTGGGACGAGGTGTGTATGGGCGGTGTATATCGGAGTGTCAGCTCTTGGGACGAGGCACTCACCTTCCAGCCGGCGGAGCTGTTGGAGTCGCCCTTGTCCTTGAAGTAGGGATGGGGGGGGTGTAGTACGGAGTGTCAGCTCTGGGGACGAGGCATGTATGGGGGCGGTGCAGTATATCGGAGTGTCAGCTCTTGGGACGAGG
Source organism: Lithobates sylvaticus (assembly GCA_028564925.1). Lineage (NCBI taxonomy): Eukaryota > Metazoa > Chordata > Amphibia > Anura > Ranidae > Lithobates > Lithobates sylvaticus. The sequence continues at coordinate 1,739,110 of CM053033.1, read as the reverse complement.
GGTGTATGGGGGGTGTAGTACGGAGTGTCAGCTCTTTGGACGAGGCACTCACCTTCCACCCGGCGGAGCTGTTGGAGTCGCCCTTGTCCTTGAAGTAGGGATGGGGGGGGGGGTGTTGGAGTCGCCCTTGTCCTTGAAGTAGGGATGGGGGGGGTGTAGTACGGAGTGTCAGCTCCTGGGACGAGGCGTGTATGGGGGTGCAGTATATCGGAGTGTCAGCTCTTGGGACGAGGTGGGACGGGGCTTGTCCTTGAAGTAGGGATGGGGGGGGGTGTAGTACGGAGTGTCAGCTCTGGGGACGAGGTGTGTACGGGGGGGGGGGGGGGTGCGGTACGGAGTGTCAGCTCTTGGAACGAGGTGTGTACGGGGGGTGTAGGACTTGTACGGAGTGTCAGCTCTTGGGACTCACCTTCCAGCCGGCGGAGCTGTTGGAGTCGCCCTTGTCCTTGAAGTAGGGATGGGGGGGGGGTGTAGTACGGAGTGTCAGCTCTTGGGACGGGGTGTGTATGGGGGGTGTAGTACGGAGTGTCAGCTCTTGGGACGAGGTGTGTATGGGGGGTGCGGTACGGAGTGTCAGCTCTTGGGACGAGGTGTGTATGGGGGGTGCGGTACGGAGTGTCAGCTCTTGGGACGAGGTGTGTATGGGGGGTGTAGTACGGAGTGTCAGCTCTTGGGACGAGGCTCTTACCTTCCACCCGGCGGAGCTGTTGGAGTCGCCCTTGTCCTTGAAGTAGGGATGGGGGGGGGGGTGTAGTACGGAGTGTCAGCTCTTGGGACGGGGTGTGTATGGGGGAGGGGTGCAGTACGGAGTGTCAGCTCTTGGGACGAGGTGTGTATGGGGGAGGGGTGCAGTATATCGGAGTGTCAGCTCTTGGGACTCACCTTCCAGCCGGCGGAGCTGTTGGAGTCGCCCTTGTCCTTGAAGTAGGGATGGGGGGGGGGGGTGCAGTACGGAGTGTCAGCTCTGGGGACGAGGTGTGTATGGGCGGTGCAGTACGGAGTGTCAGCTCTTGGGACGGGGTGTGGTATGGAGTGTCAGCTCTTGGGACTCACCTTCCAGCCGGCGGAGCTGTTGGAGTCGCCCTTGTCCTTGAAGTAGGGATGGGGGGGGGGGTGGAGTACGGAGTGTCAGCTCTCGGGACGAGGTGTGTATGGGCGGTGTAGTACGGAGTGTCAGCTCTTGGGACGAGGCGTGTATCGGAGTGTCAGCTCTTGGGACGAGGTGTGTACGGGGGTGTAGGACTTGTACGGAGTGTCAGCTCCTGGGACTCACCTTCCAGCCGGCGGAGCTGTTGGAGTCGCCCTTGTCCTTGAAGTAGGGATGGGGGGGGTGTAGTACGGAGTGTCAGCTCTCGGGACGAGGTGTGTATGGGGGGTGCGGTATGGAGTGTCAGCTCTTGGGACGAGGTGTGAAGTACGGAGTGTCAGCTCTTTGGACGAGGCGTGTATATCGGAGTGTCAGCTCTTGGGACTCACCTTCCAGCCGGCGGAGCTGTTGGAGTCGCCCTTGTCCTTGAAGTAGGGATGGGGGGGGGGGGGGGGAGTACGGAGTGTCAGCTCCGGGGACGAGGTGTGTATGGGGGGTGCGGTACGGAGTGTCAGCTCTTGGGACGAGGTGTGTATGGGGGAGGGGTGCAGTACGGAGTGTCAGCTCTTGGGACGAGGTGTGTATGGGGGGGTGCGGTACGGAGTGTCAGCTCTCGCCCTTGTCCTTGAAGTAGGATGGGGGGGGGGGGGGGTGTAGTATGGAGTGTCAGCTCTTGGGACGAGGTGTGAAGTACGGAGTGTCAGCTCTTTGGACGAGGCGTGTATATCGGAGTGTCAGCTCTTGGGACTCACCTTCCAGCCGGCGGAGCTGTTGGAGTCGCCCTTGTCCTTGAAGTAGGGAATGCTCCTCACCATCCAGTCGTAGATCTGGGCCAGGGTCAGTCTCTTGTCCGGGGCGCTCTCGATGGCCTGGCTGATCAGCTCGGCATATGATTGGTTCCCCCAGGCGTTCCTCCTGGACCCTCCTTTCCTGGGGGTGACTCCGGGGCCCTCATTGGGCAGGGGCGGGGCCTCAGCTCGCCCCTCCTCCGCGGTAGGGGTCCCCGCGGGGGTCACCACGGACAGCTCTGGCCTGGGAAGGGGCCATGTGCAGGAGCGGGGCCTGGCCTGGGGCTCGAAGTCCGGGTCAATGTCTACCGGGGACAGCTCGGCTCCCTCCATGTCCCCGGAGATCCTCGGCCCCGCCCCCGGCCCGGTTCTGTCCGGTTCCGCCCGGTCTCTGTCACTTTTCTTTTCTCTTTTCTTCTCCACAAAACTTCCCGCTGACGTTTCTGTTTACCAGCACTCGGGAGGGGCGGGGCGCGCTGTGCGGAGTGACGTCTCTGGGCGGGGCCTTGGGGCACCATGGGAGGCGTAGTTCGGGGAGAGGGGGAGGAGGCGGGCGGTGAGATGGGCGGGGACTACAATTCCCAGAAGGCGCTGCGGCTGAGAAGAGGGCGGGGACTTCTCTTCCCGGCATGCCGTGCTGCGAGCTGAACTCTGACCGGCCGGGTTATGTAATGACAGATGAGGGGCCCCATGTGAGGGGGAGGAGGAGCCAGGGGCCAAATGTGAGGGAGGGGAGGAGCCAGGGGCCCAATGTGAGGGAGAGGAGGAGCCAGGGGCCCAATGTGAGGGAGAGGAGGAGCCAGGGGCCCAATGTGAGGGGGAGGAGGAGTCCAATGTGAGGGAGAGGAGGAGCCAGGGGCCCCATGTGAGGGAGAGGAGGAGCCCAATGTGAGGTAGAGGAGGAGCCAGGGGCCCAATGTGAGGGAGAGGAGGGGCCAGGGGCCCAATGTGAGGGAGAGGAGGAGCCCAATGTGAGGTAGAGGAGGAGCCAGGGGCCCAATGTGAGGGAGAGGATGGGCCCAATGTGAGGGAGAGGAGGAGCCAGGGGCCCAATGTGAGAGAGAGGAGGAGCCAGGGGCCCAATGTGAGGGAGAGGATGGGCCCAATGTGAGGGAGAGGAGGAGCCAGGGGCCCAATGTGAGAGAGAGGAGGAGCCAGGGGCCCAATGTGAGGGAGAGGAGGGCCCAATGGGAGAGAGAGGAGGAGCCAGGGGCCCAATGTGAGGGAGAGGAGGAGCCAGGGGCCCAATGTGAGGGAGAGGAGGAGCCAGGGGCCCAATGTGAGAGAGAGGAGGAGCCAGGGGCCCAATGTGAGAGAGAGGAGGAGCCAGGGGCCCAATGTGAGGGAGAGGAGGAGCCCAATGTGAGGGAGAGGAGGAGCCAGGGGCCCAATGTGGGGAGAGGAGGAGCCAGGGGCCCAATGTGAGGGGAGAAGAGGGCACAGGGGCCCAAATGCGGGGGAAGGGAGGGCACAGGAGCTCAGTTTAGGGTAAAGGAAGGCATAGGCACCCATTGGAGGGGAGGACCCAGGGGGCCATTGTAGAGGAGAAGAGGGAACAGGGGCCCAATGTGGGGGATGGGGGTGTACATTGAATCTATCACCAGCTGAAGGGATCTCTGGGGGTTTCCCTGTGGGGGAGGGGAGGGGGCGGGGCTCTGGATACTCACTGACCTCTGTAGCTGCACTCACTTTGGAGGAATTCATCCTCAAATGTCACAGTACAAGCACTGAAGTTTATTGAAGTCTTTTTCTCATCAGCTCCCCCTCCCAGCAGTGTCTCAAGAGCTCAGCCCCTCCCTCCCAAAAAACGCTCACCCCACCCTGCTCCCCCTCCCAGCAGTGTCTCAAGAGCTCAGCCCCTCCCTCCCAAAAAACGCTCACCCCACCCTGCTCCCCCTCCCAGCAGTGGCTCAAGAGCTCTGCACACCCTGCTCCCCCTCCCAGCAGTGTCTCAAGAGCTCAGCCCCTCCCTCCCCGAAACCGCTCTGCACACCCTGCTCCCCCTCCCAGCAGTGTCTCAAGAGCTCAGCCCCTCCCTCCCAGAAACCGCTCTGCACACCCTGCTCCCCCCCTCCCAGCAGTGTCTCAAGAGCTCAGCCCCTCCCTCCCAGAAACCGCTCCGCCCACCCTGCTCCCCCTCCCAGCAGTGTCTCAAGAGCTCAGCCCCTCCCTCCCAGAAACCGCTCTGCACACCCTGCTCCCCCTCCCAGCAGTGTCTCAAGAGCTCAGCCCCTCCCTCCCAGAAACCGCTCTGCACACCCTGCTCCCCCTCCCAGCAGTGTCTCAAGAGCTCAGCCCCTCCCTCCCAGAAACCGCTCCGCCCACCCTGCTCCCCCTCCCAGCAGTGTCTCAAGAGCTCAGCCCCTCCCTCCCAGAAACCGCTCCGCCCACCCTGCTCCCCCTCCCAGCAGTGTCTCGGCTCATGTTGCTGTCCCATGTATTAAAGTATAAAGTGCTGCTGATATCCTCATTACACACACAAAACATTCAGAGACTTGTAATGTGGAGCTGGCCCAGCACGGATGCTTTGGGTGTGGATGGGGGATTCTACAGTATGAAGAGCCCCCCCCCCCCTCCCCCCAGGTATGTGTTCTGATTACAGAGGGGGGAGTACCAGACGTGTCCTATTCCCACCACACACTGTACTGGAGGGGAACTCCCTGCAGGGGGCGCTGTGCAGAGAAACATTTCTTGTGGTTTGTTCTCCAAAGTCAGATTTCAATAAAGTTGGTTTTATTGTTTTTAAATCACACAATAAAGTGCAACATTTCTGGGGCCCCTCATTGAGGTCATATCCCCCTCCCCCCCTGGAGGAGACATTGTTATAGATATAGAATCAGACAGAAGTAAGTACACCCCTCAGTGACATTCATGTGACAACACTGAAGAGATGACACTTGTCTACAATGTAAAGTAGTGAGTGTACAGCTTGTATAACACACAGCCATTAATGTCTAAACCGCTGGCAACAAAAGTCAGTACACCCTAAGTGAAAATCTCCAAATTGGGCCCCAAAGTGTCAATATTTTGTGTGGCCGCATTATTTTCCAGCACTGCCTTCACCCTCTTGGGCATGGAGGTCACCAGAGCTTCACAGGTTGTCACTGGAGTCCTCTTCCCCTCCTCCATGATGACATCACAGAGCTGGTGGATGTTGGAGACCTTGTGCTCCTCCCCCTTCCGTTTGAGGATGTCCCACAGATGATCAATATGGTTTAGGTCTGGAGACATGCTTGGCCAGTCCATCACCTTTACCCTCAGCTTCTTTAGCAAGGCAGTGGTGGTGTTGGAGGTGTGTTTGGGGTGGTTATCATGTTGGAATACTGCCCTGCGGCCCAGTCTCTGAAGGGAGGGGATTACTTTTGTGTTATACAAGCTGTACACTCACTACTTTACATTGTATACAAGTGTCATTTCTTCAGTGTTGTCACATAAATGTCACTGAGGGGTGTACTTACTTTTGTTACATACCCCCCTGAAGACATATATATACTCATCATACAGCCCTCCAAACAAAGAATACCCCCCAAGAAAAACACAAGTGTAATGAAGACCCCCCTAAAGTACACTTAGTAGAATACACCCCCATAAATAAAGTATATTCTCTCCCTCTCCCTCCCTTTTTTCCCCTTTTTTTCTTTTCCCCCTTTTTTTTTCCCCCCTTCCCTTTTTTCCCTCCCCTTTTTTTTTTCTCTTTCCCCCCCCCCTTTCCCCCCTTTTCTTCAATCCGCTTCCTTTTCCACCACCCTTCTCTCCCTCTCCTCCATCTTTTTCCCCAAATCTTTCTTTTTTTTTTTTTCACACTAATCCATTTCTCCCCTCTTGATCTTCCCCCTCCCCCCCTTTAACTTTTCTTCTCCACTCTTCCCCTCTCTTCTTCCCTTCCTCTCATTTTTCCTTTCCCCTTTAAATCTCCCTCCCCCCCTTTCTCCTTCCCCTTCTTTTGTTCCCTTTTTTCCCACACTCTCTTCCCCTCCCTTCAACTTCCTTCCTTCCTCTCCCCCCCTTCTCCTTCTCCCTTTAACCTTTCTCCTCCCCCTTCCTTTTTCCTACATGGTTTCTCTTTTCCTCCTCCCTTACCCTTCCTTTTTCCTGTTTATTTTTTTCATTTTCCTCCTTCCCTCTCTTCCACCTTCCTCTCCCTCCTCTTTCTCCTTTTCCATCCCCTATCCTTTTCCTTCCTCTTTCCTCTCTACTCCTTTCCTCTCCTGACTCCTCCTATTCCCTTCCCCCCCTTCCTTCCATTCCTCTTCCCCCTCCTCTACTCTCCATCTTCTCTTCCATCCTCCTTTCCCTCTCCTTCTCCTGCCTTCCTTCCTCTCTCTTTCCTTTCCCTTTCCTCCCTCTTTCTCTCTCTCTTCTCTCCCTTCTCTATCCTCTCCCGTCCTCCTCTCCCTCTCCTTCCTTACTCCATCTATCCACCTCCCTCTTCTCTCTCTCTCCTCTCCTTCCCTCTTCCTCTCTCCTCTCTCCTCCTCTCCTCTTCCTCCTTCTCTCCTCTCTACATTCTCTTCCTCTTCCCTTTCCTCTTCTCTCTCCTATCCTCTCACCTTCCTCTCCTCTCTCCCTTTCCTCTACCTCCTTCCTTCTCTCCTCTCTTCCTCCCTCTTTCTGTCCTCTCCCTCTTCTTTGCCTCTCCTCTTCCTCCTCTCACTCTTTCTCTCTCTCTCCCTATCTCTTCCTTTCCTTCCTTCCTCCATCTCCTCTTCCTCCCTTCCTCCGTCCCTCCTTCTCTTCCTCCTTCCTCTCCTTTCCTTTCTCCTCCTCCTTACTCTTCTCTCCTTCCTCTCTCTTTCCTTTCTCCTTCCTCTACTTCCTTCTTCGTCTCTATTCTTTCTCTCTTCTCTCCCTCATTTCCCTCCTTTCTCTCTCTCCCTCTTCTCCTTCCTCCTCTCTTTCTGCCTTCCTTCCTTTCTCGCTCTCCTCTTGCCTTCTCTTCCTCCTTCCTCTCTCCTTCTCCCTCTTCCTATCCCTTTCCTCCTATCTCCCTCCCTACCTCTCTCTCATCCCTCCTCCTCTATCCTTGCCTTCCTTCTGTTCTCCCACCTTCTCTGCCATCTCCTTTCCTCTTTTTCTCCTCTCTCTTTCCTCTCCTTCCTTCTCCTTTCCTTTTTCCTCCTCTCTCTCCCTTTTTACTGCCTTCTCTCTTCCTTCTTCTCTCTCTCTTCCCTCTCTTCTCTCTCTTCCTATCTTCCTACTTCTCTCTCCTCTCCCTCTTTACTACCTTCCTACTCCTCCTCTCCTCTCCACCGTCTCTCCTCTTCCTCTCTCTCTTCCTTTGTCCTTCCTCCTACCTTCTCCTTCCCTCATCTTTCCTTACCCCTCCTTTGTCCTCCTCTCCCTCCCTCTTCTCTCTCTCGCTCTACCTCTTCTCTCCTTTTACTCATTTCATCCATTCACTTTCCTCTTTCTTCTCCTCCCCCTCAATCTCCTTTCCTTTCTCTCTCTCCTACCTCTCTCTTCCATCCTACTTCCTATTCCCCCTCCGCAGCTTGTGCCTCCTTTCCTCCTCCTCTACCTTCCATCCCTACTTCCTGCCATCCTCTCTTCCTCTTCTCTCTCCGTTTCATCTTCCTTCCTCTCCTTCCTTCTCTCCTCTTCTCTCTCTCTCTCCCTTTCCTACCTCTTTCCATCCTTCTTCTCTTACTTCTTTCCTTCCTCTCTTCCCTTCTCCTCTTCTCCTCCTTTTCTGTCATTTCCTTCCTCTTCCTCCTCTTCCTCCTCTCCTCTTCTCCTACTCCCTATTCATTCCTCTTCTCTTTCCGTCGCCCCATCCTTCCTCTTCTCTCCCTCTTCTCTTCTATCACTCTCCTCTCTCACCTCTACTCTCTATCTCTTCATCTTTCACTCTTACTGACTCCTTTCCTCCTTCCTCTTCTCATCCTTCCATCCTTTTCCTCTTCTCTTCCTTTCTCATCCCTCCTCTCCTCTCTCTCCTTCTTTCCCTACTCTCCTCTCTCTCTACTCTCTCTCCCTCTCCATATCTCTCCTCCTCTCTTCCTCTCCTGATCCTCTCTCTCCTCCTCTCCTCCTTCTCTTCCAGTTGACTCACTCCCTTCCTCTCTCCTCTCCTCTCTTCCTCCGTCCTCCTCTCTCTCGTTCTCTTTCCATGTCCTTCTCTCTCCTCTCTCTCCTATTCCTCCCTTCTCCTACTGAACTCCTTTCCTTACCTGTCTCTCTCTCTCTTCCCTATTCCTCTCTCTCTCTTTCCTTCCTTACTCTCACCTCTCTTATCCCTCTTCTCTCTCCTTTCCTTCTCTCTCCTCTTCCTTCCATCCTCTCCTTACACTCTCCATCCTTCTCCTGACTCCTCTATCCTACTACCCTCTATCATCCTCTCCTCTCTCCCCTCTTCTCTACCCTCTCTTTCTCTCTCTCCCCTCCTTCTTCTCTCTCACCTCCATCTCCCTCTCTTCTCTCTCTTCTCTCCCTCCTCCTCTTCCTCTCTCTCCCTCTTTTCTCTCTCTCTCTCTTCCTCCTCTCCATCTCTCTCTCTTCTCTCCTCCCTCTCTCCTCTACTCCTCTCCTCTCTCTCTTCTCTTCCCTCTCTCCTTCTCTCCCTACTTCTCTCTCTCTCTCTCCTCTCTCCACTCTCTCTCTACCTCTCTATTCTCTCTCTCTATTCCCTCTCTCCCTCTTTCTCTCTCCTCCTCTCTCTCTTCTCTCTCCATTCTCTCTCTCCCTCTTCTCTCTCTCTCCCTCGTCTCTCTCTCTCTCCTCTCTCTCCCTTCTCTCTCCTCTCTCTCTATTCTCTCCTCCTTCCTCTCTACCTCTCCTCTTCCTTTCTCTCCCTCTCTCCTCTCTCCCTCTACTCTCTCCTCTCTCCTCTCTCCCTCTTCTCTATCTCTCCCTCTCTCTCTCTCCTCTTCCTTCTCTCTCTTCTCTTCTTCTCTCTCTCCTTGTCTCTCTTCTCTCTCCTCTCTCTCCTCTTCTCTCTCTCTCTCTTCTCTCTCTCTCCTCTTTTTCTCTCTCTCTTCTCTCTCTCTCTCCTCCTCCTCTTCTCTCTCCTTCTCTCTCTCCCTCTCCTCTCTCCTCTCCCAGTCTCTCTCTCTCTCTCCTCCTCTTCTCTCTCTCCTCTCTCTCTCTTCTCTCTTTTCTCTCTCCTCTCTCTGTCTCCCGCACATGCGCAGTGTCTCCTCCTCTCTCTCTCTCTCTCCTCTCTTCTCTCCTCTCTCTGTCTCTCGCACATGCGCAGTGTCTCCTCCTCCTCTCGGATAATGCGGCTCGGCCCGGTGTGCGCATGCGCGGTGATCTCTCCGGGCCGGGTGTGTCGGTCGGTGGGTCTCGGTGCAGTATGTCGGACGCCACGGTGGCGGACACCCGCCGGCTCAACTCCAAACCTCAGGACCTGACCGACGCCTACGGACCTCCCAGCAACTTCCTGGAGATCGACATCTTCAACCCTCAGACGGTGGGGGTGGGGAGGACCCGGTACACCGTGTACGAGGTCCGCATGAGGGTGAGTACCGGGGGGAGGGGGGGGGGGGGCAGAGGAGGAGGGGAGACTGCAGGGGGGGGGGAGCAGAGAGAAGGGGAGCATTGGTACTGGGGAGGGGAGACTAGAGAGGGGGGGGGGGGAGTACCGGAGAGGTGAGACCAGGGGGGGTAACGGGGTGGGGGGGGAGTACCGGAGAGGTCGGAAACTGGGAAGGGGGTATGGGGGGGGGCAGAGAGAAGGGTACCGGGAAGGGGAGACCGGAGGGTGTCATTGGGGGGGGGGGTGGATGGATTGGGGGAGGTGAGACCTAAGGGGGGGGGTGACTGGAGGGGGGGGGGGGTAGAGACCAGAGAGAAGGGGGGTACCGGGGAGGGGGGAGTACTGGTAAGGGGTGACTGGAGGGGGTTCTGAGGAGGGGGGTATCGGGGGGCAGGGGAGACGGGAGGGTGTTATCGGGGGGGGGGAGGGAAGACCAGAGAGAAGGGGGGTACCGTGGAGGGGTGACGGGAGGGGGGTATCGGGGAGGGGGGAGTACCGGGGGAGGGGGTTATCGGGGGGGGGGAAGACCAGAGAGGGGGGGGTCCCGGGGGAGGGGGGACCCGGTAAGGGGTGACTGGAGGGGGTTCTGAGGAGGGGGGGAGGGGAGACGGGAGGGTGTTATCGGGGAGGGGGGAGTACTGGGGGAGGGGGTTATCGGGGGGAAGGGGGGGGTCCCGGGAAAAGGGGGTAACTAAGGGGGGCCCCCATTGGGGGGGAGGGAAGGCGGCCGGAGGGGGGGACCAGGGGGGGGGGGGGGGAAATTTTGAGGGGGGGGGGTACCGGGGGGAGGACCCCATAATGGGGGGTGCCACCTCCCCATGGCACACCGTGAATAGGGGATGGGGGGGGGGGGGCCCTGTTTTGAATAAAAAGTTCCGCGAGGGGGATGATAAATTTGATAGCAAATTCAGAAACTATCAAAGCAATCAGGGGGACCGAGACCCGGGTTCCCCCTTAATTTGAGATGGGGGGCCCCTGCTGTACCCCCCCCCCCCCCCCCCCCCCCCCCCCTTGGACCCACTTCTCTGGGACTACTTGTATGTCCCCGGGTTTTGGGGGGGGGGGTTTTAGTTTTTGTTTTTTGGGGGGGGGGGAAAGGGGGTTAAAAGTGTTTGTGGGGGGGGGGAGGGGTTGAAGTTTTTGTAGGGGGGGGTTTAAAAGTGTTTGTAGGGGGGAGGGGCCCCCCCCGGGTTTTTCGCCTCTTTTTGTTGCCTTCTTAAAAAAAGATGTTTTGTCCAATAATAACGTAAAAATGGTTTCCCGATTTTGGAGGAATCGCAATCAGACTTCCCCCGCCCTTTTTCAGGGGTGGGGCCCGGTTCGTTTTTTTTTCAGGGTGACAGGAAGTAACAGAAGGGATCCCAGATTTGAAGATCTCCCTTTCTCTCTAGACAAATTCCCTTTAACCCAAATTTCTTTAAAAAAAGGGGGGGCCTAAAGGGAAAATTTTCCCGGGGTTTGAGGAAAGGCCCCCCCCCGGAAATTTTACAGGGGCCCCTTCCCCCCGATGGGTTAAAGGTCCCCCGAATACCCCCCCAGTTGGGCCCTGTATGTTGAGGGCCCAGAGGCCGGGGTCCCTTGCCCGGCCCCCCTACCTCCCGAAATGCCCGGCCCCCTATTCCCGGGGTTAAAACCTGGACCCCCGGGGGTTCCCCGGGGGGAACCTCCTTCCGGGGGGGCCCCTTAAAAAACGGAAAACCCCTTACCTCCCGGGAAAAAAACTGACCGGAAAAAAACCCTTTAAAAATTTTAAAAAAAAAAAACCGGACCCCCCTCCCCCCCCGTGGGGGCCCCCCCCCGGGGCCCCCCAATCCCCCGTACGAGGGGACCCCCCCTTTCCCCGAAACTAAAGGCCCCCTACCCCCCCGTAGGAGGGGAAAACCCCAACCCCTCCCGTACGCCCGGGCCCCCTTCCTCCTCCGTATTTGCCCGGGCCCCCCAAAACTCCCCGTACTTGCCCCCCCGGTCCCCCCTTCCTCCTTAGGGGTTAATGGGGAGGGAACCCCAAACCCCCCCCCCCCCCCGAAATTTTTTGGCGGACCCCTCCCTTTCCCCCGAAATGAGGGGACCCCATTTACAAACCCTTCCCCCCCGTATGAGGGGCCCCCTCCCTCCTGACTGAGCGGCCCCCTTCCCCCCACCGTTCCCCCCGGGAAGCGGTCCCCTTCCCCCTCCTCCCCCCCCGTCCCCAAAAAAAGGAAAGACCCCCAAAACCCAAATCCCCCCCCCAAAAACCCTTTGTCCCCCCCAAAAAAACCCCAAACCCTTTACCCCCCCCTCCCCCCCCTTTCCGGAAAAAAACCCCCTCCCTACCCTCCCCTTTAAAGCCAACCCTTTTTTCCTTTCCCCCCCCTTAAACAACCCCCCACCTCCCCCCTCGTATAAACCCCCCCCCGGAACCCCCCCTTTAAAACCCTCCCCCCTTAATTTTAAAAAGGGGAACCCCTTAACCCTTCCCTCCCAAAAAGCCACCCAAAAACCTTTTCTTCCCCCGTAAAAAAAGGGAAAACCCCCCCAAAAACCCCTTTCCCTCCCTAACCTTAAAATTTCCCCCAAAAAAAACCCCCCCCCCGTTACCCCCCCCCCCCGGCCCCCCCCTACCCCCCCTCCCGTCCCCTTCCAACCCCAAAACCCCCTTCCCTCCCTCCCCTAAAAAAAAACCCTCCCCTTCCCCCCCCCCCCCAAAAAAAAAAATTCTGGAAACCCCCCCGGCCCCCCCCCCCCCTAACCCCCCCCCCCCTTCCCCCCAAAAAAAGGGGGGGGACCCCTTCCCCTCCCCCCTTTTTACTGAGCGGCCCCCTACCCCCCCCTTTACTGAGCGGCCCCCTACCTCCCCCGTACGGGAGGGGGCCCCCCTTCCTCCTCCGTATGCCCGGCCCCCCTACCTCCCCCCGGTACTGAGGGTCCCCTCCCCCCTTTCCTACTGAGGGGGACCCCCCCCTCCCCCCGATGAGGGGACCCCAAACCTCCCCCCGACTGAGCGGCCCCCTACCCCCCCCGTATGAGGGGGCCCATACCTCCCCCCTTTATGAGCGGCCCCCTACCCCCCCCTTACGGGGGGCCCCCTACCCCCTCCCGAAAGGGGGGGACCCCTCCCTCCCCCGTAAGAGGGGGCCCTTTTTCCTCCTCCCTAATGACGGACCCCCCCTCCCCCGTACTGGGAGCGGACCCCTACCTCCTCCGTACTGAGGGGAAACCCCTACCCCCCCGAAATGAACCCCCCCTTTCCCCTCCCCCCGTCTGGGGCGGCCCCAACACCTCCGTACTGAGCGGACCCCAACCTCCTCCGTACTGAGCGGACCCCCCCTACCTCCCCCGTACTGAGCGGACCCCTACCTCCTCCCGTACTGAGCGGACCCCTACCTCCCGTACTGGGCGGGCCCCTACCTCCTCCGTACTGAGCGGACCCCTACCTCCTCCCGTACTGAGCGGACCCCTACCTCCTCCCGTACTGAGCGGACCCCTACCTCCTCCGTACTGAGCGGACCCCTACCTCCTCCGTACTGAGCGGACCCCTACCTGTGTGTCTCCTGGTTCGGGGACAATATGGAGCTCAGGTCTGACGTCATGACGTCCTTCCACTGGAAAGATGTGTACAATATGGCCAAAAGTATGTGAACCCCCCTCCAAATGAGGTCCCGTATTTTCCAATGTTGGGTGGTGGTCATCGTACAAAGACATTGGAGACAATTGGGCTCTTCCAGCCTTGTGGTGACAGTTTGGTGAAGACCCTTTTCTGTTCAGGCAAGACTGTGCCCCTCCCCCAACACCCCCCAACAACCCCCAACCCGTGTACAAAGCCATCTCCATAAAGACTCGGTGTGACCCGTCTGATGTGGAGGAACTCGAATAGTCTGTACAGAGTCCTGACCTCCTCTCTTCTTTTGAAAGATCTTTGGTATAAGGTCTTCTCATCCAACATCAGTGCCGGCCCTTAACCCTACTGATCACCTTTAGGATGCGGTCTTCTCCTCCTGTAGATGTTCAGTAGGGTTGAGGCCATGGAGGAACCCCAGTGTCCTGCACAGAGCCCTGACCTCATCCCTACTGATCACCTTTGGGATCAGGTCTTCTCCTCCTGTAGGTGTTCAGTAGGGCTGAGGCCATGGAGGATCCCCAGTGTCCTGCACAGAGCCCTGACCTCATCCCTACTGATCACCTTTGGGATCAGGTCTTCTCCTCCTGTAGGTGTTCAGTAGGGTTGAGGCCATGGAGGAACCCCAGTGTCCTGCACAGAGCCCTGACCTCATCCCTACTGATCACCTTTGGGATCAGGTCTTCTCCTCCTGTAGGTGTTCAGTAGGGCTGAGGCCATGGAGGATCCCCAGTGTCCTGCACAGAGTCCTGACCTCATCCCTACTGATCACCTTTTGGGATCAGGTCTTCTCCTGTAGATGTTCAGTAGGGTTGAGGCCATGGAGGAATCCCAGTGTCCTGCACAGAGTCCTGACCTCATCCCTACTGATCACCTTTGGGATGAATTGGAAGGCCACTGGTGGGCTCAGGTCTTCTCCTCCTCCAACGTCGGTACCCCGATCTCACAAATGGGCACAAGTTCCCAGAGAAACCCTAAAAAAAAAATCTTGCGTCTTCTTGGAAGAGTGAAAGTGGTTGTGAAGGCAGAAGGTGGAGTGGAGAGGAGTCTTAATATAGCGGGCCCTTCCCCCGAAGGGGTGTGCCCCCTCCCCCCTCGTACTTCCCTGAGGTCCCCCTCTGTCCAGCGATTGTCCACCAGCCATCAGAGAAACCGGAGGGAGGGGTGGGGTGGGGTGGGGGGCGTGTCCTCATTCCTCCCCTTTACATCTCCTTCCTAATTGGCTGAGACACAGCAGCCGTGCTATTGGCTCCCGCTGCTGTCAATCAGTCACCTCTCCAATCAGGGTAGAGAGGGGGTGGAGCCGGGTCGGGGCTCTGTGTCTGAATGGACACAGGGAGCTGTGACTCGGCTCGGGTGCCCCCATAACAACCTGCTCGGTGTGGGGTCACTGAACAGGAGGGAGGAGCACAGAAGGGGGACCCGAGAAGAGGAGGATCCGGGTTGCTCTGTGCTAATTCAATGCACAGAAGAGGAAAGTGTAACATGTTTGTAAATTATTTATTTTCCTATAAAAATCACTTTAAGGATTTTATAGCCACCCAATGGGGGTTGGGGGAGGTGCACTGAATATTGGTGGGCGTGGTTTTGGAATGGGATGTCCAACACTCTCTCATAGGAGTGCAATAGGTGGCCGTGAAGTGTGTGTGATGAGTACTGAGATCTGGTTGGCCGGTGAAGGAGACGCCCCTCTATAGTGAGATTACAATGTAACCGTTGTGTCCGTTGCGTTTTCTCCGTAGATTGTGGTCCCTCCGTTACCCGGGAAAGCTCTGAAGAGACAACTTCCGTTCCGAGGAGATGAAGGCATTTTTGAAGATTCGTTCATTGAAGAGCGACGACAAGGATTGGAGCAGTTTATAAACAAGTAATGTCCCCTCCCCTTTACATGTATGGCCCCTCCCCCTTTACATGTACGCCCCTCCCCTTCACATGTACGGCCCCTCCCCTGTACATGTACGGCCCCTCCCCCCCCATTCACGCTTCGTAATTCTAAATTGTGTGCGGAGTCACCGCGATTCTCCCCTGATTACAAATCGCGTTGTGTGTGAGGAGCGTTTTGGGTGCCGTTATCCTTCGTGTGAAATGCGTCGGCCAAAAAGGTGCAGCTTCTTCTTCTTCTTCTTCTTCTTCTTCTTCTTCTTCTTCTTCTTCATTGGTGTCAGTGGGAGGAATAGTGCCCATCATGGTATCAGTGGGAGGAATAGTGCCCCGTCATTGGTGTCAGTGGGAGGAATAGTGCCCCATCATGGTGTCAGTGGGAGGAATAGTGCCCCGTCATTGGTGTCAGTGGGAGTAATAGTGCTTCTTCTTCTTCTTCTTCTTCTTCTTCGGTATTAGTGGGGGGAATAGTGCCCGTCATTGGTGTCAGTGGGGGGGAATAGTGCCCCATCATTGGTGTCAGTGGGAGGACTTAGTGCCCCATCATTGGTGTCAGTGGGAGGAATAGTGTGCCCCATCATTGGTGTCAGTGGGAGGAATAGTGGCCCATCATTGGTATCAGTGGGAGGAATAGTGCCCCATCATTGGTATTAGTGGGGGGAATAGTGCCCCGTCATTGGTGTCAGTGGGGGGAAATAGTGCCCCATCATTGGTGTCAGTGGGAGGGGAATAGTGCCCCATCATTGGTGTCAGTGGGAGGAATAGTGCCCCATCATTGGTGTCAGTGGGAGGAATAAGTGCCCCATCATTGGTGTCAGTGGGAGGAATAGTGCCCCATCATTGGTGTCAGTGGGAGGAATAGTGCCCCATCATTGGTGTCAGTGGGAGGAATAGTGCCCCATCATTGGTGTCAGTGGAGGAATAGTGCCCCATCATTGGTGTCAGTGGGAGGAATAGTGCCCCATCATTGGTGTCAGTGGGAGAATAGTGCCCCATCATTGGTGTCAGTGGGAGGAATAGTGCCCCATCATTGGTGTCAGTGGGAGGAATAGTGCCCCATCATTGGTGTCAGTGGGAGGAATAGTGCCCCATCATTGGTGTCAGTGGGAGGATTAGTGCCCATCATTGGTATCAGTGGGAGGAATAGTGCCCCATCATTGGTGTCAGTGGGGGGAATAGTGCCCCATCATTGGTGTCAGTGGGAGGAATAGTGCCCCATCATTGGTGTCAGTGGGAGGAATAGTGCCCCATCATTGGTGTCAGTGGGAGGAATAGTGCCCCATCATTGGTATCAGTGGGGAGGAATAGTGCCCCATCATTGGTGTCAGTGGGGGGAATAGTGCCCATCATTGGTGTCAGTGGGGGGAATAGTGCCCCATCATTGGTGTCAGTGTGGGGAATAGTGCCCCATCATTGGTGTCAGTGGGGGGAATAGTGCCCCATCATTGGTGTCAGATGGGGGGGAATAGTGCCCCATCATTGGTGTCAGTGGGGGGAATAGCGTCCCCATCATTGGTGTCAGTGGGGGGAATAGCGTCCCCATCATTGGTGTCAGTGGGGAATAGTGCCCCATCATTGGTGTCTTCTTCTTCTTCTCCTCCTTCTCTTCTCCTTCTTCTTCTTCTTCTTCTTCTTCTTCTTCTTCTTCTTTCTTCTTTCCTTCTTCTTCTTCTTCTTCTTCTTCTTCTTCTTCTTCTTCTTCTTCTTCTTCTTCTTCTTCTTTTCTTCTTCTTCTTCTTCTTTTCTTTTCTTATTCTTCTTCTTCTTCTTCTTCTTCTTCCTCCCTCCTCCTCCGGGCCGCAGTTTGGAGACCACTGGTATAGACTGAAAGACAACTATACTTGTGTACATCATCCCTTCATTAAAGCTTTATTTTTCCGGACAGAGAACAATGACTGTAGCTCCTCCCCCGTCTATGATGAAGCTCGGCGTCACAGGTGGGAAGTGGAGGCGGGGATTTTCTGTGCATGATATCCGGGACAATAAAGTTTTAATGAAATGCTGATGTCATCGGTCGGGACACACATGGGAGGAGCATAGATGAGCTCCACCTGATCCCGGCATCTGAGCGTTCCGACAAGAAACACTTCAAAGTTGTGAAGAAATCTGCCCCCAAATTGGGTTCTCCCTCACATTGGGGGCTGGTTATAAAAGAATAGAGCGTTGGCCCAATCGTCTCGCTGCATTTCCCTGTAACAAGTGTTTTCTCTGATCGTCGGCTCCACCTGGTGACCATAATACAGTATTTTGCCGATTTTTTTTTTTTTTTCAATTATTTCAGTAAAATACTGCGGTGTGGCCACTAGATGGAGCTGCTGATCATAGGAGATCCATCGGGGGGGGGGGGGGGGGGGGGGAGTTGGTGATGGGGTGACATTCGTCCAGAAATTCTTTTATGAAGAGACCCCGTAGTGTTATATTAAAGTGGCGATGTGAATGGCGCGCTGCTATTATGTGCCCAAAATAAACCCGTAAAAACGGCGGTTACCTATAAATAGTAGAATTGTCTTCATGACAAGAGATTTCCAACTCCATCAATCCAACATTCAAAGTAAAGTCCATAAAGTGAATCCCTGGGCTACAATGTGTCAGACTTTATATAGTGCACCCCTATATGTATATATGTGTGTATATATATACATACAGTCATGCTCCAAAGTTTGCACACCCTGGCAGAAATGTTGTCATTAATATTGAAAATCTGACGACTGATTTGTGATTTAATGATCACATGAAGCCTTTTATTATCACATCGTTTGTTTTTTTGGATCCTTTTTAAATCATAATAACAAATCGTACGATTATTCTCTCAGGTTAGAGTGGTGTTTGCCTCCTCCAAGGGCAGGAAGGGGGTGACGCTGCCCGGTATTGGGGGGGGGGTGACGCTGCCCGGTATTGGGGGGGGGTGACGCTGCCCGGTATTGGGGGGGGGGGGGGTGCCGGTCTTTGGGGGGGGGGGGTGACGCTGCCCGGTATTGGGGGGGGGGTGACGCTGCCCGGTATTGGGGGGGGGTGACGCTGCCCCGGTATTGGGGGGGGGGGTGACGCTGCCCGGTATTTGGGGGGGGGGGGTGACGCTGCCCGGTATTGGGGGGGGGGGTGACGCTGCCCGGTATTGGGGGGGGGGGGGGTGACGCTGCCCGGTATTGGGGGGGGGAGGAGAAGGGGTGACGGTGCCTTTTTTATTGGGGGAGGGGCAGGAAGGGGGTGACGGGGCCTGGTATTGGGGGGGAGGGCAGGAAGAGGGTGACTGCGCCTGGTATGGGGGGGGGGCAGGGAGGGGGTGACTGTGCCTGGTATTGGGGGGGTGACGGTGCCTGGTATTGGGGGAAGGGCAGGAAGGGGGTGACTGTGCCTGGTATGGGGGGGGGCAGGAAGGGGGTGACGGTGCCTGGTATTGGAGGGAGGGCAGGAGGGGGGGGGTGACTGTGCCTGGTATTGGGGGGGGGCAGGAAGGGGGTGACAGTGCCTGGTATTGGGGGGGAGGGCAGGAAGGGGGTGACTGTGCCTGGTATTGGGGGGGGGGGTGACGGTGCCTGCTATTGGAGGGAGGGCAGGAGGGGGGGTGACGGTGTCTGCTATTGGAGGGAGGGCAGGAGGGGGGGTGACGGTGTCTGGTATGGGGGGGGAGGAAGGGGGTGACTTTGCCTGGTATTGGGGGGAGGGCAGGAGTGGGGGTGACGGTGCCTGGTATTGGGGGGGGGGGGGGGAAAGGGGGTGATGGTGCTCAGTATTGGGGGGAGGGCAGGAAGGGGGTGATGGTACTCAGTATTGGGGGGAGGGCAGGAAGGGGGTGATGGTACTCGGTATTGGGGGGGCAGGAAGGGGGTGATGGTGCTCAGTAGTGGGGGAAGGGCAGGAAGGGGGTGATGGTGCTCAGTAGTGGGGGGAGGGCAGGAAGGGGGTGATGGTACTCGGTATTGGGGGGGCAGGAAGGGGGTGATGGTGCTCAGTAGTGGGGGAAGGGCAGGAAGGGGGTGATGGTGCTCAGTAGTGGGGGGAGGGCAGGAAGGGGGTGATGGTGCTCAGTAGTGGGGGGAGGGCAGGAAGGGGGTGATGGTGCCTGGTATTGGGGGGGGCAGGAAGGGGGGTTGACGATGCACGGTATTGGGGGGGAGGAAGGGGGTGACGGTGCCCTGTGGGGAAGTGGTTAATAACATCCAGTTCATGCTGCCTGCACGCCTCCCTCATTTATGGGGAGATAACAAATAGCCTCTTATGGTGAAGTATTGTGATAAATTAAAAAATCCAATGCACTAACAACATAAAACTCCCAGGCTTTACTTCCGCATATGACGTTACTTCTGGTCTGCGGCTGCCTCTGCTCGTCCTACGCGTTGCACCACGTGACTTCGTCAGGGGGTCGTGTCACTGTTACTTTTGTTACCACAGATTGCATTTTAGGGTCACAGGACAGAGTTGGTTAGACTTGCTGAGTATAGTGACACGGGCCGCTTTCACCGCGCCGCGCTGCGTTTTGTCTGCAGTTCCCTATAGACTCCTGCTGCGTTTTCTGAGAGTGCACCACAAGTCCTGCATGCTGCATCTGATGCTTTATGGCTGTTATAGGGGACCTCCAAATTTACCCTCCCCTCCCCCCTAGATCATGTTTCAGCAATTGTCTCTTCCCAACGCATACGTTGCTCATAGTGACGGTTTGTATTTTCTCCCCTTGCAGGATCGCAGGACACCCGCTTGCCCAGAACGAGCGTTGCCTCCATATGTTCTTACAGGACGAGACGATCGATAGAAATTACGTGCCAGGCAAAGTGCGCCAGTGAGAGACCCGGGCACACCCTGCTACTCCCCCCCCTGCCCCCCTCTCCTCCCTACACCCACCATTGCCTGCAAAATTACAATTATTTTTACACCAAGCCTCCACCTGTCCCCTTTCTACGAGCCCCCCTCCCCCCTCAGTGTCCTTCATGAGGTTCTCCTATGATCTTCCTCCGGCCTCCATCACTCCTCCTCTCTCAATGCTGCTTGTACAGAGGGCAGACGGTGGCATTGAACAAGCCGGCCCACCTTGTAAACCTCCCCCTCCCCCCTGGCCTGGAGTAAGGGAAGTGGTCTGTACTCCTCCATATTGTCCCCCTGAGGATGTGCTGTCCATATAGATTGACCATCTCTGGGGTAAAGCCTTATTTTCAGCCGAACGTTCGGAGCAAAGAGAGCGACTTCCACTGGAATCTCCCCCCCTCCCCCCTCCTCCAAGACTCTGCAGCTATTTTATCACAACCTATAACTTGCAAGCCTCCCAGGTCTTGAAGTGATTAAGCGAAGCGCGTACCCGCCTGTCGCTTGCATCATCACCAGTGTGCGTTTCATTTACATTCCCAGCAAGGACCTCAGATAACGTGTGGGCACCGTGCAGCCAAAAAAAAAAAAAATGCAGAGACCCCGGAAAAAGTCATTGTCTGCTCCAGGAGGAGCCGAAGGAGAGCATCGCCATACTACTGGAGTAGGCGGAGACTGCAGGTCCAACAGCATGGTATGGGAGTAGGCGGAGACTGCAGGTCCAACGGCATGGTAATGGGAGTAGGCGGAGACTGCGGGTCCAACGGCATGGTAATGGGAGTAGGTGGAGAATGCGGGTCCAACGGCGTGGTAATGGGAGTAGGTGGAGAATGCGGGTCCTACGGCATGGTAATGGGAGTAGGTGGAGAATGCGGGTCCTACGGCATGGTAATGGGAGTAGGTGGAGAATGCGGGTCCTACGGCATGGTAATGGGAGTAGGTCGAGAATGTGGGTCCTACGGCATGGTAATGAAAGTTGGTGAAGACTGCTGGTCCACTGCCAGGTCTACCGGAGAAGCCGCGGCATTTTCAAGGCGTTTGAACCAAAGCAACTTCATGAGCTCCAGGCATCGCGTTCTTATTACGGGGAATATTGCTGATTGTATTTTACTGTCTTTTTGGTCCCAAATGTTATCTATGTGAAAATTTTGGTGGGGGGGAGGGGGTGTTGGTCCGCTCCAGGCATGCGACTAGTCAAGGATGTACTGATGGGCTTAGAGGTGATGGGTGGCGGTAGGGGGAGGAGCGTGAACATTAATGATAAGGGGAGGGTCATCATGGTGGCCGTCCTACGACTTCCTGCGTGTGCTGGCCACTCCTGACACGCTCAGACCTGGGTTCATGAACGTCTTTGCTGCCTGTGTCCTTGTGCTGGAGACCATGTCTGTGTATATAAATATCTATATCTGACCACCGGACTCCGACTCCTCACTGTGTCTTCCATTATTACCGATATGGCTTTAAAGGAGAAGTTTCACTTTTTTCGTAACATGTTACACACATGTTCGGGGTGTAATGTGTTACCAATGGGCATTTAATAATTTAATTTATATAATCAAACATGCACTATATTACCAAAAGTATTGGGACCCCTGCCTTCCCGATCCTACTGAAATTACGGGTCGTAGCGTTATCCCAAAGCAGCTCTATGATAACGTTTAACACATTTTGTATATTAGTAATACAGTGTCCGTGCGGATCACAATACATATATAATAACACTATACAACCTGAATGTATGGGATTGTCTGCACTACACTTTCCTATGTACAACCTGAGCCAGCAATGCACTATACCAGCGTTTCTCAACTCCAGTCCTCAAGGCGCCCCAACAGGTCATGTTTTCAGGATTTCCCTCAGATGAAACGGCTGTGGTAATTACCAAGGCAGTGAAACTGATCAAATCACCTGTGCAAAATAACGGAAAGCCTGAAAACATGACCTGTTGGGGCGCCTTGAGGACTGGAGTTGAGGAACACTGCACTATACTACCCAAAGTATTGGGGACGCCTGCCTTTACACACACATGAAATTTAATGACATCACAACTCTTCTGGGAAGGCCGTCCACAAGGTTTAGGAGGGTGTCTATGGAATGTTTGACCATTCTTTCAGAAGCGCTTTTGTGAGATCAAAACTGATGTTGGGTGAGCAGGTCTCCGCTCTAATTCATCCCAAAGGCGTTCTATCGGGTTGAGGTCAGGACTCTGTGCAGGCCATTCAAGTTCCTCCACCCCAAACTCGCTCATCCATGTCTTTATGGACCTTGCTTTGTGCACTGGTCCAAACCATTTGCGGGAGGGGGGGGGGGGGGGGAGAGAGATTATGGTGTGGGGGTTGTTCCTCAGGGGTTGGTCTTGGCCCCTTAGTTCCAGTGAAGGGAACTCTTAAGGCGTCGGCATACCAAGACATTTTGGACAATTTAATGCTCCCAACTTTGTGGGAGGAGTTTGGGGACGGCCCCTTCCTGTTCCAGCAGGCCAGTCAAGTTCCTCCACCCAAACTCGCTCCTCCATGTCTTTATGGACCTTGCTCTGTGCTCTGGTGCGCAGTTATGTTGGAACAGGAAGGGGCCGTCCCCAAACTGTTCCCACAAAGTTGGGAGCATAAAATTGTCCAAAAAGTCTTGGTATGCTGACGCCTTAAGAGTTCCCTTTACTGGAACTAAAGGGGCCAAGTCCAACCCCTGAAAAAACAACCCCCCACCGTAATCCCCCCTCCAACCAAACACCCTCACACCACAATCCCCCCTCCAACCAAATGGTTTGGACCAGTGCACAAAGCAAGGTCCATAAAGACATGGATGAGCGAGTTTGGGGTGGAGGCACTTGACTGGCCTGCACAGAGTCCTGACCTCAACCTGATAGAACTCCTTTGGCATGTATTAGAGCGGAGACTGTGAGCCAGGCCTTCTCATCCAAAATCAGTGCCTAACCTCACAAATGCTCTTCTCTGGAAGAACGGTCAAACATTCCCATAGACGCCCTCCTAAACCTTGTGGACGGCCTTCCCAGAAGAGGTGAAGCTGTTATAGCTGCAAAGGGCCAACTCCATATTGAACCCTCCGGACTAAGACTGGGGGGGGGGGTCATTAAAGGTCATGTGTGTGTAAAGGCAGGCGTCCCAATACTTTTGGTGATATAGTGTAAGGCCCCTTTCACACTGGGGCGGTTTGCAGGCGCGATTGCGCTAAAAATAGCGCCTGCAAACCGACCCGAAACAGCTGTTGCTGTGTCTTCAGTGTGAAAGCCCCCGAGGGCTTTCACACTGAAGCGATGCGCTTGCAGGACGCTGGAAAATGTCCTGCAAGCCGCATCTTTGGCTCGCTATAGGAGCGGTATATTTACCGCTCCTATAGCGCCCGTTCCCATTGAAAACAATGGGGCAGCGCGCCGAACCCGCCCGCAAAACGCCGCTGCAGCGGCGGTTTGCGGGTGGTATTAACCCTTTTTTTAAAATTTTTTTTTCTGCTAAAACGACGGTAAAGCGGCGCTAAATATAGCGCCGCTTTACCGCCAGCGCCCCCACCGCTCCAGTGTGAAAGTAGCCTAAGTGTTCTCTGGTATTTCACACCTGTTGATGCTGCCAGACTGGTGTAGATTTGTTTAAATTCCTTTGAAGAAGTGACAAAGCCGACTCCCCTCTTTTGCATGCGGGGCAGTGTTGCCACCCTCATATAAGCCGTGCCTGCCAAGGACTACAGCAGGGCGTGGCTACGATTGTTGTCACCGCTGATAAACAGGTGATTAGCTTGTCTGTCAATAACTGGCCCCGCTCATGTTGCTCTGACCTGACAATCTATACTTTGGATAAGGAGTGGGAGGTGCCCGTTATCCGGGAGTGATGGAGATTCCTTTAGTAAAGGGAAGAGACCCCCAAAAACAGGTACACAGAGGGAAAATAACGATCGTCTCCCCCGCAGATGGTGTAAGTTTTGCCCACTTACATAGAAATGAAGGGTCTATAATTTGTATCATAGGTGTATGTTATATGATGGAGACGGAATATCAACCAAAAATCCAGAAAAATCACACATGATACAAATGTTATAAGTGGAGTTCAGTGAGTAAAATAAGTATTTGATCCCCTTAGTAGTTGGTGGAGAAACCCTTGTTGGTGATCACAGAGGTCAGACGTTTCTTGTAGGTGGTGATCAGGTTTCCACATCTCAGGAGGGATTTTGCTCCTCTCTTCTCTACAGATCTTCTCTAAATCCTGAAGGACTCTTGGCAACTCGAAGTTTCAGCTCCTCCATAAATTTTTCTATAGGATTAAGGTCTGGAGACTGGCTAGGCCACTCCATGACCTTCATGTGCTTCTTCTTGAGCCACTCCTTTGTTGCCTTGGCGATATGTTTTGGGTCATTGTCATGCTGGAAGACCCATCCATGACCCATCTTCAGTGTTCTGGATGAGGGAAGAAGGTTCTCCTCCAAGATCTTACAATACATGGCCCCGCCCATTGGCCCCTCAATGCGGCAAAGTCGGCCTGAACCTTTATCAGAGAAACACCCCCAAACCATCATGTTTGCCCCTCTGTGTGACTGTAGGGATGGAGTTCTTAGGGTCAGTCACTATTTTTCTTCCGCCAAACACGGCGAGTCGAGTTAATGCCAAAGAGATGAATTTTGGTCTCATCTGATCACAGAACTTTCCCCCAATCCTTCTCTGAATCATTTAGATGTTCATTGGTGGACTTCAGACGTTCCTGTACATGTGTCTTCCTGAGGAGGAGGACCTGTACAGTGTCTTCCTGAGGAGGGGGACCTGTACATGTGTCTTCCTGAGGAGGGGGACCTGTACATGTGTCTTCCTGAGGAGGGGGACCTGTACATGTGTCTTCCTGAGGAGGGGGGACCTGTACATGTGTCTTCCTGAGGAGGGGGACCTGTACATGTGTCTTCCTGAGGAGGGGGACCTGTACATGTGTCTTCCTGAGGAGGAGGACCTGTACGTGTCTTACTGAGGAGGGGGATCTGTACATGTGTCTTCCTGAGGAGGGGACCTGTACATGTGTCTTCCTGAGGAGGAGGACCTGTACATGTGTCTTCCTGAGGAGGGGGACCTGTACATGTGTCTTCCTGAGGAGGAGGACCTGTACACGTGTCTTCCTGAGGAGGAGGACCTGTACATGTGTCTTCCTGAGGAGGGGACCTGTACATGTGTCTTCCTGAGGAGGAGGACCTGTACATGTGTCTTCCTGAGGAGGGGGACCTGTACTCGTGTCTTCCTGAGGAGGAGGACCTGTACATGTGTCTTCCTGAGGAGGAGGACCTGTACATGTGTCTTCCTGAGGAGGAGGACCTGTACATGTGTCTTCCTGAGGAGGGGGACCTGTACATGTGTCTTCCTGAGGAGGGGGACCTGTACACGTGTCTTCCTGAGGAGGGGGGACCTGTACATGTGTCTTCCTGAGGAGGAGGACCTGTACATGTGTCTTCCTGAGGAGGGGGACCTGTACATGTGTCTTCCTGAGGAGGGGGACCTGTACATGTGTCTTCCTGAGGAGGGGGACCTGTACACGTGTGTCTTCCTGAGGAGGGGGACCTGTACATGTGTCTTCCTGAGGAGGGGGACCTGTACATGTGTCTTCCTGAGGAGGGGGACCTGTACATGTGTCTTCCTGAGGAGGGGGACCTGTACATGTGTCTTCCTGAGGAGGGGGACCTGTACGCGTGTCTTCCTGAGGAGGGGGACCTGTACATGTGTCTTCCTGAGGAGGGGGACCTGTACATGTGTCTTCCTGAGGAGGAGGACCTGTACATGTGTCTTCCTGAGGAGGGGGACCTGTACATGTGTCTTCCTGAGGAGGGGGACCTGTACACGTGTCTTCCTGAGGAGGGGGACCTGTACATGTGTCTTCCTGAGGAGGGGGACCTGTACATGTGTCTTCCTGAGGAGGGGGACCTGTACGCGTGTCTTCCTGAGGAGGGGGACCTGTACAGGTGTCTTCCTGAGGAGGGGGGACCTGTACATGTGTCTTCCTGAGGAGGGGGACCTGTACATGTGTCTTCCTGAGGAGGGGGACCTGTACATGTGTCTTCCTGAGGAGGGGGACCTGTACAGGTGTCTTCCTGAGGAGGGGACCTGTACATGTGTCTTCCTGAGGGAGGGGACCTGTACATGTGTCTTCCTGAGGAGGGGGGACCTGTACATGTGTCTTCCTGAGGAGGGGGACCTGTACATGTGTCTTCCTGAGGAGGGGGACCTGTACGCGTGTCTTCCTGAGGAGGGGGACCTGTACCTGTGTCTTCCTGAGGAGGGGGACCTGTACATGTGTCTTCCTGAGGAGGGGACCTGTACATGTGTCTTCCTGAGGAGGGGGACCTGTACATGTGTCTTCCTGAGGAGGAGGACCTGTACATGTGTCTTCCTGAGGAGGGGGACCTGTACATGTGTCTTCCTGAGGAGGGGGACCTGTACATGTGTCTTCCTGAGGAGGAGGACCTGTACATGTGTCTTCCTGAGGAGGGGACCTGTACATGTGTCTTCCTGAGGAGGGGGACCTGTACATGTGTCTTCCTGAGGAGGGGGACCTGTACATGTGTCTTCCTGAGGAGGGGGACCTGTACATGTGTCTTCCTGAGGAGGGGGACCTGTACATGTGTCTTCCTGAGGAGGGGGACCTGTACATGTGTCTTCCTGAGGAGGGGGACCTGTACATGTGTCTTCCTGAGGAGGGGGACCTGTACATGTGTCTTCCTGAGGAGGGGGACCTGTACATGTGTCTTCCTGAGGAGGGGGACCTGTACATGTGTCTTCCTGAGGAGGGGGACCTGTACATGTGTCTTCCTGAGGAGGGGGACCTGTACATGTGTCTTCCTGAGGAGGGGGACCTGTACATGTGTCTTCCTGAGGAGGGGGACCTGTACATGTGTCTTCCTGAGGAGGAGGACCTGTACACGTGTCTTCCTGAGGAGGGGGACCTGTACATGTGTCTTCCTGAGGAGGGGGACCTGTACATGTGTCTTCCTGAGGAGGGGGACCTGTACACGTGTCTTCCTGAGGAGGGGGACCTGTACATGTGTCTTCCTGAGGAGGGGGACCTGTACATGTGTCTTCCTGAGGAGGAGGACCTGTACATGTGTCTTCCTGAGGAGGAGGACCTGTACATGTGTCTTCCTGAGGAGGGGGACCTGTACATGTGTCTTCCTGAGGAGGGGGACCTGTACATGTGTCTTCCTGAGGAGGGGGACCTGTACATGTGTCTTCCTGAGGAGGGAGGACCTGTACATGTGTCTTCCTGAGGAGGAGGACCTGTACATGTGTCTTCCTGAGGAGGGGACCTGTACATGTGTCTTCCTGAGGAGGGGACCTGTACATGTGTCTTCCTGAGGAGGGGACCTGTACATGTGTCTTCCTGAGGAGGGGGACCTGTACACGTGTCTTCCTGAGGAGGGGGACCTGTACATGTGTCTTCCTGAGGAGGGGGACCTGTACACGTGTCTTCCTGAGGAGGAGGACCTGTACACGTGTGTCTTCCTGAGGAGGAGGACCTGTACATGTGTCTTCCTGAGGAGGAGGACCTGTACATGTGTCTTCCTGAGGAGGAGGACCTGTACATGTGTCTTCCTGAGGAGGAGGACCTGTACATGTGTCTTCCTGAGGAGGAGGGGGACCTGTACATGTGTCTTCCTGAGGAGGAGGGACTGTACATGTGTCTTCCTGAGGAGGGGGACTGTACATGTGTCTTCCTGAGGAGGGGGACCTGTACATGTGTCTTCCTGAGGAGGGGGACCTGTACATGTGTCTTCCTGAGGAGGGGGACCTGTACATGTGTCTTCCTGAGGAGGGGGACCTGTACATGTGTCTTCCTGAGGAGGGGGACCTGTACATGTGTCTTCCTGAGGAGGGGGACCTGTACATGTGTCTTCCTGAGGAGGGGGACCTGTACACGTGTCTTCCTGAGGAGGAGGACCTGTACATGTGTCTTCCTGAGGAGGGGGGACCTGTACATGTGTCTTCCTGAGGAGGGGGACCTGTACATGTGTCTTCCTGAGGAGGGGGACCTGTACGCGTGTCTTCCTGAGGAGGGGGACCTGTACATGTGTCTTCCTGAGGAGGGGACCTGTACGTGTGTCTTCCTGAGGAGGGGGACCTGTGTGTCTTCCTGAGGAGGGGGACCTGTACACTTGTCTTCCTGAGGAGGGAGGACCTGTACATGTGTCTTCCTGAGGAGGGGGACCTGTACATGTGTCTTCCTGAGGAGGGGGACCTGTACATGTGTCTTCCTGAGGAGGGGGACCTGTACATGTGTCTTCCTGAGGAGGGGACCTGTACACGTGTCTTCCTGAGGAGGGGGACCTGTACTCGTGTCTTCCTGAGGAGGGGGACCTGTACGCGTGTCTTCCTGAGGAGGGGGACCTGTACATGTGTCTTCCTGAGGAGGGGGACCTGTACATGTGTCTTCCTGAGGAGGGGGACCTGTACATGTGTCTTCCTGAGGAGGAGGGGACCTGTACATGTGTCTTCCTGAGGAGGGGGACCTGTACATGTGTCTTCCTGAGGAGGGGGACCTGTACATGTGTCTTCCTGAGGAGGGGGGACCTGTACATGTGTCTTCCTGAGGAGGGGGACCTGTACATGTGTCTTCCTGAGGAGGGGACCTGTACATGTGTCTTCCTGAGGAGGAGGACCTGTACATGTGTCTTCCTGAGGAGGGGGACCTGTACATGTGTCTTCCTGAGGAGGAGGACCTGTACATGTGTCTTCCTGAGGAGGGGGACCTGTACATGTGTCTTCCTGAGGAGGGGGACCTGTACGCGTGTCTTCCTGAGGAGGAGGACCTGTACATGTGTCTTCCTGAGGAGGGGGACCTGTACAGGTGTCTTCCTGAGGAGGGGGACCTGTACATGTGTCTTCCTGAGGAGGGGGACCTGTACATGTGTCTTCCTGAGGAGGGGGACCTGTACACGTGTCTTCCTGAGGAGGAGGGGGACCTGTACATGTGTCTTCCTGAGGAGGGGGACCTGTACATGTGTCTTCCTGAGGAGGGGGACCTGTACATGTGTCTTCCTGAGGAGGGGGACCTGTACATGTGTCTTCCTGAGGAGGGGGACCTGTACGTGTCTTCCTGAGGAGGGGGACCTGTACATGTGTCTTCCTGAGGAGGGGGACCTGTACACGTGTCTTCCTGAGGAGGAGGACCTGTACATGTGTCTTCCTGAGGAGGGGGACCTGTACATGTGTCTTCCTGAGGAGGGGGACCTGTACATGTGTCTTCCTGAGGAGGGGACCTGTACATGTGTCTTCCTGAGGAGGGGGACCTGTACATGTGTCTTCCTGAGGAGGAGGGGACCTGTACATGTGTCTTCCTGAGGAGGGGACCTGTACATGTGTCTTCCTGAGGAGGGGGACCTGTACATGTGTCTTCCTGAGGAGGGGGACCTGTACATGTGTCTTCCTGAGGAGGGGGACCTGTACGCGTGTCTTCCTGAGGAGGAGGACCTGTACATGTGTCTTCCTGAGGAGGGGGACCTGTACGCGTGTCTTCCTGAGGAGGAGGACCTGTACATGTGTCTTCCTGAGGAGGGGGACCTGTACGTGTGTCTTCCTGAGGAGGGGGACCTGTACTTGTGTCTTCCTGAGGAGGGGGACCTGTACATGTGTCTTCCTGAGGAGGGGGACCTGTACATGTGTCTTCCTGAGGAGGGGGACCTGTACATGTGTCTTCCTGAGGAGGGGGACCTGTACACGTGTCTTCCTGAGGAGGGGGACCTGTACTTGTGTCTTCCTGAGGAGGAGGACCTGTACGCGTGTCTTCCTGAGGGGGAGGACCTGTACATGTGTCTTCCTGAGGAGGGGGACCTGTACATGTGTCTTCCTGAGGAGGGGGACCTGTACATGTGTCTTCCTGAGGAGGGGGACCTGTACATGTGTCTTCCTGAGGAGGAGGACCTGTACGCGTGTCTTCCTGCGGGGGAGGACCTGTACATGTGTCTTCCTGAGGAGGGGGACCTGTACATGTGTCTTCCTGAGGAGGGGACCTGTACATGTGCCTTCCTGAGGAGGGGGACCTGTACATGTGTCTTCCTGAGGAGGAGGACCTGTACATGTGTCTTCCTGAGGAGGGGGACCTGTACGTGTGTCTTCCTGAGGAGGGGGACCTGTACTTGTGTCTTCCTGAGGAGGAGGACCTGTACGCGTGTCTTCCTGAGGGGGAGGACCTGTACATGTGTCTTCCTGAGGAGGGGGACCTGTACATGTGTCTTCCTGAGGAGGGGGACCTGTACATGTGTCTTCCTGAGGAGGGGGACCTGTACATGTGTCTTCCTGAGGAGGGGGACCTGTACACGTGTCTTCCTGAGGAGGGGGACCTGTACATGTGTCTTCCTGAGGAGGGGGACCTGTACATGTGTCTTCCTGAGGAGGGGGACCTGTACACGTGTCTTCCTGAGGAGGGGGACCTGTACATGTGTCTTCCTGAGGAGGGGGACCTGTACATGTGTCTTCCTGAGGAGGGGGACCTGTACACGTGTCTTCCTGAGGAGGGGGACCTTGCGGGGGCTGCAGGATTTCAGTCCATGGCGGTGTTTTGTGTTACCAATGGTTTGTTTGGTGACTGTGGTCCCAACTGCCTTGAGATCCTTCACAAGCTCCTCCCTTGTAGTTCTGGGCGGATCCCTCGCTTTTCTCATGACCATCCTCACCCCATGAGGAGAAATCTTGCATGGAGCTCCAGACTGAGGACGATTGATGGTTATTTTGTATTTCTTCCATTTGTGAATAATCAACAGTCGTCTCCTTCTCACCGATCTTCTTGCTGATGGTCTTGTAGCCCATTCCAGCCTTGTGCAGGTCTACAATCTTCTCCCCGACGTCCTCTGACAGATCTTTGGTCTTCCCCATGATGGTGAGGATTGGAGGGAAGAGATTCTGTGGACAGGAGTCTTCTATACACATAACGAGTTGTCGTTAGGAGAACCTTCTTACATTGACAGGACTGATCTGTGTACCACATGAGCCCCTACTGGAGCCAGTCTGTGTATACCCCATATATATACTATATACCCCCCCCCCCATATATACTATATACCCCATATATATACCACATGAGCCCCTACTGGAGCCAGTCTGTGTATACCCCATATATACCCCCCATATATACTATATACTCCATATATATACACCACATGAGCCCCTACTGGAGCCAGTCTGTGTATACCCCATATATACCCCCCATATATACTATATACCCCATATATACCCCATATATACCCCATATATACCCCATATATACCACATGAGCCCCTACTGGAGCCAGTCTGTGTATACCCCATATATACTATATACCCCATATATATACCACATGAGCCCCTACTGGAGCCAGTCTGTGTATACCACCCATATATACCCCCCATATATACTATATACCCCCATATATAATATATACCCCATATATACCACATGAGCCCCTACTGGAGCCAGTCTGTGTATACCCCATATATACCCCCCTATATACTATATACCCCCCATATATACACCACATGAGCCCCTACTGGAGCCAGTCTGTGTATACCCCATATATACTATATACCCCCTCCCCATATATACTATATACCCCATATATATACCACATGAGCCCCTACTGGAGCCAGTCTGTGTATACCCCATATATATACCCCCCATATATACTATATACCCCATATATATACCACATGAGCCCCTACTGGAGCCAGTCTGTGTATACCCCCCATATATATACCCCATATATACTATATACTCCATATATACACCACATGAGCCCCTACTGGAGCCAGTCTGTGTATACCCCATATATACCCCCCATATATACTATATACCCCCCATATATATACCACATGAGCCCCTACTGGAGCCAGTCTGTGGGGTGGGGCAGAGTTATTGTTGGTTGGTCGGGGATCAAATACTTATTTTACTCCATTTATAACATTTTTGTATCCTGTACATTTTCTGGATTTGGATGATATTCTGTCTCTAGGATAAAAATGATAGACCTTCATTTCTTTGTGGGCAAAACACCATCTGCAGGGGATTTATTTTTATTTTTTGGGGGGAATTTGCTCAGCATGACACCAATCTGATGAAAATATTAGTCCATCATCATTGATGTGCTTTAGGGGGCGTATTTATTAAAGAAGTATGGAGGGGGGGGGCATTTGGCTGTACTCCTCCTGTGGATCAGTTCGTCATGCACTCCTGTGAGCCGCTGTTGGCTGACGTCACAGAGCCGGTCCAGGCTGAGGAAAGATCCCGACAATATGGTCGGGATCCACCTAGTAGCCTGGACCTGTACCCGGCTCAGCCTCTCAGTGAGCCGCTGAAAGTCTTCCCTCTCCACAGGCCGGCACTCCAGGGGGCAGAGCAGACAGTCACCCCAGCTTACTGCTCCTGGAAGAACTGATCGATCAAAGGCCGCTGATCGCTCAGTTCTCAGTCTTCTAGCCGGTGGGGGATCGATGTTGTAACCACCTAGGTAAGGAGGACCTCTTTTAAACAAACAATTGATGGAATGGTGTCAGAAAGGAAAATTACTACATTTATATATTGTATAAAGTTTTATAAGGATATAAAATGATTTGATACAATTTTTTTTTTTTGCATTATACATGATACCTTTGTAACACTTAGGAGGGTATAAAATAATCTCCTTATCTATCAGAATCGCAGGTAAGATCATTCTGTGGGAACCAAATGGAACGTCCTCGGGCTCTATTCTCTATTCTCTGCATTGTGACCAATAGATGATGGCGATCGGCACACTCGCTTCAATCCTAGGCAGCGCCATCTAGTGGCCATAATGCAGAATATCCCCCATTCACACATTGGAGAGAGTATTCCAGGCGGCCCCCCGTTCACACACAACCAATCCGCATGCAGTTTTGATGGATGAAGAGCTGCGCTGATATATAGATTTATTTATGAAGACCCCCCTAAGACCCCTTTCACACTTGTGTGACTCGGGACTGTAAAGTCACATGAGAAGTCGCCCCCCGTGATTTCCGTACCGCTCATATCTGTGCCACTTCAGAGTAGTCCCTGCACTACTTTGGTCCGACTTTGATGCGAGTCGGGGGCCCCATAGTCCTCAAGTTTACACATTCACTGAAATCTCGGCAAAATCACCTGACTTTGAAGTGGCGGCAGTGTGGGAGGGGCCTAAACCACATCCCACCCGACCTGCAGAAAAATGACAGCTGAGCGGGGGATTCATTATCCTAAGCGGCTTGGTGTGCGACTGCCCCCCGAGGGCGTGCAGTGTGGTGATTGGTAGTGTGGTATGTCACTCTGACACCTCTCCGATCACGGTATAGAGCCGATGATGAAGGCTCTTTACCATGTGATCAGCTGTGTCCAATCCAAGCTGATCACATGGTATCCAGGAAGTGCCAGTTATCAGCTTTTCCGCTATTCACGCTGACAAGACGCGAGTAGAGGAGGGCCAATCAGTGGCTCTACTGACAGGGAGGTTATCAGTGCAGACTCATCAAGGATGCCAATCGGTGCCAATCAATGCCCACCAGGGATGCCAATCAGAGCCCATCAGCAATGCCTGTCAGTGCCCATCATTGTTTATCAGTGGCCATTAGTGCTGCATATTAGTGCCTCATCATCAATGCTGCCTATCAGTGCCATCTATTAGTGCCCATCATTGCCTATCAGTGCCATCTATCAGTGCCCATCATTGCCTATCAGTGCCCATCATTGCCTATCAGTGCCATCTATCAGTGCCCATCATTGCCTATCAGTGCCCATCATTGCCTATCAGTGCCCATCATTGCACCTATCAGTGCCCATCATTGCCACCTATCAGTGCCCATCCATGCTGCATATTAGTACCTCATCAGTGGAGAAAACTTACTTATTTACAATATTTTATGATAGAAACAAAGAAAACCTTTTTTCTTTTCGAAATATTCTGTCTTTTTATTTGTTTAGCAAAAATAACCCCCTCCCCCCCCCCCCCCCACCAGTTGTGATTAAATACCACCAAAAGAAAAGCTCCATTTGTGTGAAAAAAATGATAAAAATGTCCTCTGTGTACAGTGTCGCATGACCGCGTAATTGTCATTCAAAGTGTGACAGAGCTGAAAGCTGAAAATTGGTCTGGGTAGGAAGGGGGAGGGAAGTGCCCGGTATTGAAGGGGGAGGGGAGTGCCTGCTATGGAAGGGGGGGGAGTGCCCGGTATGGAAGGGGGAGGGGAGTGCCCGGTATGGAAGGGGGAGGGGAGTGCTCGGTATGGAAGGGGGAGGGGAGTGCCCGGTATGGAAGGGGGAGGGGAGTGCCCGGTATGGAAGGGGGAGGGGAGTGCCCGGTATGGAAGGGGGAGGGGAGTGCCCGGTATGGAAGGGGGAGGGGAGTGCCCGGTATGGAAGGGGGGGAGTGCCCGGTATGAAAGGGGTAGGGGAGTGCCCGGTATGGAAGGGGTAGGGGAGTGCCCGGTATGGAAGGGGTAGGGGAGTGCCCGGTATTGATGGGGGAGGGGAGTGCCCGGTATTGTCGTGCTTACAAAGTCACAATGTTGCTAAAATGAGATAGAAAATTGTATCACATTTTGTAGCATTAATTTCCTTTGTGGTGCCCATCCATGGCACATATATATATGGTCGGTATATATACACATATATATGGTCGGTATATATACACATATATATGGTCGGTATATATATACACATATATATGGTCGGTATATATACACATATATATATGGTCGGTATATATACATATATATATGGTCGGTATATATATACATATATATGGTCGGTATATATATACACATATATATGGTCGGTATATATACACATATATATATGGTCGGTATATATACACATATATATGGTCGGTATATATATACATATATATGGTCGGTATATATATACACATATATATGGTCGGTATATATACACATATATATATGGTCGGTATATATATACATATATATGGTCGGTATATATATACACATATATATGGTCGGTATATATACACATATATATGGTCGGTATATATATACACATATATATGGTCGGTATATATACACATATATATATGGTCGGTATATATACATATATATATGGTCGGTATATATATACATATATATGGTCGGTATATATACACATATATATATGGTCGGTATATATACACATATATATGGTCGGTATATATACACATATCTGGTCGCTTTGGTGGATTGGTGTGAAGAGCAGAGGAGACCTCTGGGGTCTAATAGAGTAAAGAGGACCTGTCACTGTCTGGTTTTATCACAAGGGATGTTTACTTTTCATAACACTAAAAGTGCTAAAAAAAAAAATGTAAAGGGACAGTGAAAAAAAAGTAATAAAATAATAAATAATGTTAAAGTGCCCCTCCCCTCCCCGCCGCGCTCACGCACAGAGGCGAACGCACATGTAGGTCGCACCCGCATATGTAAACGGGGCTATCAGTGCCCACTTGCCTACCTGATAGTTAATATTTTGAACAAAGCAGGAGTCTCCTTTTTGTTCCTATATTGTCAAAGATAATGTTACGTCGAGTAAATTGATACCCAACATGTCACACTTCAAAATTGCGCCCGCTCGCGGAATGGCGACAAGTTTTGGCACTTAAAAATCTCCATTGGTGACGTTTAAAAATTTCTACAGGTCACCAGTTTAGAGTTACAGAGGAGGTCTAGTGCTAGAATTATTGCTCTCGCTCTAACGATCGCGGTGATACCTCACATGTGTGGTGTGAACATCGTTTACATATGTGGGCGCGGTAAACGCATGCGTTCGCTTCTGCACACGACCTCGGCTGGACGGGCGCTTTAAAAAAATATTTTTTTATCATTATTATTTTTTTTTATTTTTTTACACTGTCCATTTAAAAAAAAAAAATAGTCATCTGTAAATCGCACCACAGCTCATCACGCGTGGTTGCGGCGCTGTACACTTGAATGGGTTGCGATTGGCGGCGGTTCTGCTTGCTGGGTGTCATGTGAACAACTCCAGAGTGACCAATCACTGGCCCGGCTCACATCTATGCGATTTCCTACGGGAAACGCTCACATCTGGGCGTTCTTGGAAGGGGGCGGGGACTTACTTTTATAGACTTCAATGGAGAAGCTGCAGAAAAACTTGTAATGCGTCTTTTTACTGCGATTTGCATTTTTTTTAATCTGCCCAACAACAAACTGACCAAAAAAAAACACATAAAAATCGTGTGTGCAAAATGCATCGCAGAAAAAAGTAAAAGCAAACTGCACAGGCATGTGCACCTCCTGAGCCAGGTGTAAGTACTTACCTGGGGGCGGGCCCCTAGTAGAGGCCGCACACCTCCTGAGCCAGGTGTAAGTACTTACCTGGGGGCGGGGCCCCTGGTAGAGGCAGCAAACCTTTTGAGCCAGGTGGAAGTACTTACCTGGAGGCGGGGCCCCTAGTAGAGGCCGCACACCTCCTGAGCCAGGTGCAAGTACTTACCTGGGGGCGGGGCCCCTAGTAGAGGCCGCACACCTCCTGAGCCAGGTGCAAGTACTTACCTGGGGGCGGGACCCCTGGAAGAGACCGCACACCTCCTGAGCCAGGTGCAAGTACTTACCTGGTGGCGGGCCCCTGGTAGAGGCCGCACACCTCCTGAGCCAGGTGGAAGTACTTACCTGGAGGCGGGGCCCCTGGTAGAGGCCGCACACCTCCTGAGCCAGGTGGAAGTACTTACCTGGAGGCGGGGCCCCTGGTAAAGGCCGCACACCTCCTGAGCCAGGTGGAAGTACTTACCTGGGGGCGGGGCCCCTGGAAGAGGCCGCACACCTCCTGAGCCAGGTGGAAGTACTTACCTGGAGGCGGGGCCCCTGGTAAAGGCCGCACACCTCCTGAGCCAGGTGGAAGTACTTACCTGAGGGCGGGGCCCTTGGTAGAGGCCGCACACCTTTTGAGCCAAGTGGAAGTACTTACCTGGAGGTGGGGCCCCTGGTAGAGACTGCACACCTCCAGAACCAGGTGGAAGTACTTACCTGGAGGCGGGGCCCCTGGTAAAGGCCGCACACCTCCTGAGCCAGGTGGAAGTACTTACCTGGGGGCGGGGCCCTTGGTAAAGGCCGCACACCTCCTGAGCCAGGTGGAAGTACTTACCTGGGGGCGGGGCCCCTGGTAGAGGCCGCACACCTCCTGAGCCAGGTGGAAGTACTTACCTGAGGGCGGGGCCCTTGGTAAAGGCCGCACACCTCCTGAGCCAGGTGGAAGTACTTACCTGGGGGCGGGGCCCCTGGTAGAGGCCGCACACCTCCTGAGCCAGGTGGAAGTACTTACCTGGGGGCGGGGCCCCTGGTAGAGGCCGCACACCTCCTGAGCCAGGTGGAAGTACTTACCTGGAGGCGGGGCCCCTGGTAAAGGCCGCACACCTCCTGAGCCAGGTGGAAGTACTTACCTGGGGGCGGGGCCCCTGGTAGAGGCCGCACACCTCCAGAACCAGGTGGAAGTACTTACCTGGAGGCGGGGCCCCTGGTAAAGGCCGCACACCTCCTGAGCCAGGTGGAAGTACTTACCTGGGGGCGGGGCCGCTGGAAGAGGCCGCACACCTCCAGAACCAGGTGGAAGTACTTACCTGGAGGCGGGGCCATGCACCTCCGCCAGGTGAGACAACCTGACCCCCAATAATGTTTCCGGTCATAGAGGTATTTCAATCGATGGAGATCACTCCATACAGGAGGGGGAGGGGAGCTCAGCTCCCTATTTTTACCACCCCCCAACCACAGGTGTATGTGGCGGAATGTCAATTGTCTCAGGTGGAGATGATGACTCCGGGGGATGGGATCCAGAATGTTCAGGTTTCCTCCTCCATAGACGATCCCACCCTCCCCTCCCCCACATCCCTCTACACGGGGGGGCAGATGGGTGACTACAACACACATTACACAGACATGATCCTCGGGTGTCACCATCAGGAAACCCCCTGAGAAACGTCATCACTGGAGTGTATGGAGACAGGAAGTGGCTGCAAAGAGGCTGCAGGAGATCAGCAGCACTGAGATGTGACAATTGTTTATAATACACCCAGTGTGGGATTACATCTACTATAACAGGCAGAGTCGGCTCCGCTCATCCATTCATCCGTTCTCTTGTATAATGAAGACTGACCAGTGATGGGAATCCACTGATCATTATTCCCCCCCCCCCCCCCCAGATGGAATGTTGGTGGGCGTGGTCTCTGCAGATCAATGGGCATCCACACTTACCTGCAGAGACAGGCCTAAGGAGGAGGAGAGCAGGTAGGTGGCCACAGAGTCTCTGGATTCATCCATTCTATGGAAGCCAGGGCCCACACCACCAGCTGCAAATGCTGACCCACCGCACTGCGACTGCGGGCGCTACAGGGGGGGCTGTGCGTGTTACATTGGGGGGGGGCTGTGGGCATTACAGGGGGGGCTGTGGGCATTGCAGGGGGGGTTGGGCTGTGGGTGTTACACGGGGGCTGTGCGGGCATTACACGGGGGGGGGGCTGTGGGCATTACACAGGGGGGGGCTGTGGGCGTTACAGGGGGGGGCTGTGGGCGTTACATGGGGGGGCTGTGGGCATTACACAGGGGGGGGGCTGTGAGCGTTACAGGGGGGGCTGTGGGCGTTACAAGGGGGGCTGTGCGTGTTACCTTGGGGGGGGGTCGGGCTGTGGGTGTTACATGGGGGCTGTGCGGGCATTACACGGGGGGGGGCAGTGGGCATTACAGGGGGGCTGTGGGCGTTACACAGGGCCTGTGGGCATTACACAGGGGGGGGCTGTGCTGGCGTTACACGGGGGGGGCTGTGCTGGCGTTACATGGGGCGGGGCTGTACTGGCGTTACACGGGGGGCTGTGCTGGCGTTACACGGGGGGGGGGGGCTGTGCTGGCGTTACACGGGGGGGGCTGTGCTGGCGTTACAGGGGGGGCTGTGCTGGCGTTACACGGGGGGGGGGGGGGGGGGGGGGCTGTGCTGGCGTTACAGGGGGGGGGCTGTGCTGGCGTTACAGGGGGGGGGGGGGGGGGGGGGGGGGGGGGGGGGGGCTGTGCTGGCGTTACACGGGGGGGGGGGGGGGGGGGGGGGGCTGTGCTGGCGTTACACGGGGGGGGCTGTGCTGGCGTTACACGGGGGGGGGGCTGTGCTGGCGTTACACGGGGGGGGGGCTGTGCTGGCGTTACACGGGGGGGGCTGTGCGCATTACACGGGGGGGGGGCTGTGGGTATTACACAGCGGTTGTGGTGCAGCATCTTTGCTTGAAGGGGTTGCAGTCAGTGGTGGTCCTGCCCACCATATACAATGGGGAATCATTTTTTCTGCTCTGTCCCCCGTTTAAGGAGAGGGGGGGGGGGCAGGCTCTTGGTGTATAGCTGGGGTCACACATCCCCGGCTGCGGTTTGTAGTCCGGCTGTCCTGTGCGGTTTTTGTGTTCACTGATTCAGGTACAAATTTTTCCCTGAATTTGGACCCAAAGACACACAAGACCCTTTACCCATTCCCAGTGAGGGGCTCCCAATACACATTGGGGGGGCACTGCAAGGGGTGCGACTACTGCCCCCCCCCCCAGCTCACATCTCTCCCACCTGAGTGTCGCATTGCGGAGAGATTTTCGGGTATTTTTGCGTTCATGAGCTGCAAAATGACATTTTATATTGTCAAATAGAGAAAAATATCATCTCATCATTTGTTGCTTTTTCATCCACTTTTATTTCTTATTATATAAATCTTTTTGTTTTTCTTGTTTTGGGTTAATATTCGGTTTCTGGACCTTTTTTTATTAATGACTATTTGTGTATTTTATTGTATTTGTTGCGTTGGAGACGAGAGACGCGGGGAATCGAGTGTCTTCCACGCTTCTCTGTGTTTACCTGCCAGGTGCAGCTGCCCTGATCGTTGTTGCGGATCGATTGATTTCACTCTGAAGCCTCGTACACACGGCGAGGGATTGTGTGATGAGACTGTTAGTCGCTCCATCAGGCGATTGATGTCCAGCTTTCCGCCAACAAATGTTGGATGACAGGCTGGTAAATTTTCGGGGGGACAACGGTCTGTTGTCAGATTTTCCGATCGTCTGTACACAAGTCCGTCACACAAAAGTCCAATGTACAAACACGCATGATTGGAATCAATGCCCACCAAACACGACATTAGCAGAAGGTGCCCAAAGGATGGCGCTCAAGAGCTGAAATTCCTCGTAGTACGTCCGTGTTTGCACACTGGCAGCAATTGATGGGCACAGTGGTGGTAATTGATGGGCACAGTGGCTGCGCTTGATGGGGCACAGTGGCAGCAATTGATGGACACAGTGGTGGTAATTGATGGGCACAGTAGCTGCGTTTGGCACAGTGCCAGCGTTTGATGGGCACAGTGGCAGCAATTGATGGGCACAGTAGCTGCGCTTCATGGGCACAGTGGCAGCAATTGATGGACACAGTGGTGGTAATTGATGGGCACAGTAGCTGCGTTTGGCACAGTGCCAGCGTTTGATGGGCACAGTGGCAGCAATTGATGGCACAGTGGCAGCAATTGATGGGCACAGTGGTGGCAATTGATGGGCACAGTGGCTGCGCTTAATGGGCACAAGGGTGGTAATTGATGGGCACAGTGGCAGAAATTGATGGGCACAGTGGCTGCGCTTGATGGGCACAAGGGTGGTAATTGATGGGCACAGTGGCTGCAATTGATATATATTTTTTTCAGTTTGTTTTTGCCCCCCCAAAATTTTTTAGCACCAGCCGCCACTGGACAGCACAGTCCCTACATTTCCTCCCAGCATGCACTGGGGCTGCAGCATGTACCCCTCGCTGTGTATCATTCGGCAGGAATAGGGGGGGGCCCCGTTCCTGCCCGGCGATGGATGCCCAGCCCCCGGTGAAGTATTAGAGAAGAGGATGTGAGAGTGTTGAAGTAGATTGTTCTCATCTCCTGATGCCGGTCCTCTTCCTATCACAGGTCATCATGTCACCTGATGCCGGTCCAGCCAATCCCCTCACAGAGATCCTCATTAATGTGACATCAGGAGCCATGGGTGAGTTCTGTACTGAGCGTGTTCCAGCAATCCCATATGAGGGCCACCCCCCCCCCCCCACACTGCCACCTGTGGGGGGAAAATGTAACTGCGGTCATTGGGGAAAAATAGTGCCTTTCATTGGTGTCAGTGGGAAGGAATAGTGTCCCATCATTGGTATCAGTGGGAGGAATGGTGCCCCATCATTGGTGTCAGTGGGAGGAATGGTGCCCCATCATTGGTGTCAGTGGGAGGAATAGTGCCCCATCATTGGTGTCAGTGGGAGGAATAGTGTCCCATTATTGGTATCAGTGGGAGGAATGGTGCCCCATCATTGGTGTCAGTGGGAGGAATGGTGCCCCATCATTGGTGTCAGTGGGAGGAATAGTGCCCCATCATTGGTGTCAGTGGGAGGAATAGTGCCCCATCATTGGT
This sequence comes from Lithobates sylvaticus, assembly GCA_028564925.1. Lineage (NCBI taxonomy): Eukaryota > Metazoa > Chordata > Amphibia > Anura > Ranidae > Lithobates > Lithobates sylvaticus. The sequence continues at coordinate 1,698,102 of CM053033.1, read as the reverse complement.
GTCAGTGGGAGGAATAGTGTCCCATTATTGGTGTCAGTGGGAGGAATAGTGTCCCGTCATTGGTGTCAGTGGGAGGAATAGTGCCCCGTCAGTGGGAGGAATAGTGCCCCATCATTGGTGTCAGTGGGAGGAATAGTGCCCCATCATTGGTGTCAGTGGGAGGAATAGTGTCCCGTCATTGGTGTCAGTGGGAGGAATAGTGCCCCATCATTGGTGTCAGTGGGAGGAAATAGTGCCCCATCATTGGTGTCAGTGGAAGGAATAGTTTCTCATCATTGGTATCAGTGGGAGGAATAGTGCCCATCATCATTGGTGTCAGTGGGGGGAATAGTGTCCCCATCATTGGTGTCAGTGGGAGGAATAGTGCCCCATCATTGGTGTCAGTGGGAGGAATAGTGTCCCATCATTGGTGTCAGTGGGAGGAATAGTGTCCCCATCATTGGTGTCAGTGGGAGGAATAGTGCCCCATCATTGGTGTCAGTGGGAGGAATAGTGCCCCATCATTGGTGTCAGTGGGAGGAATAGTGCCCCATCATTGGTGTCAGTAGGAGGAATAGTGTCCCATCATTGGTGTCAGTGGGAGGAATAGTGTCCCATCATTGGTGTCGGTGGAAGGAATAGTGTCCCATCATTGGTGTCAGTGGGAGGAATAGTACCCCATCATTGGTATCAGTGGGAGGAATAGTGTCCCATCATTGGTGTCAGTGGGAGGAATAGTGTCCCATCATTGGTGTCAGTGGGAGGAATAGTGCCCCATCATTGGTGTCAGTGGGAGGAATAGTGTCCCATCATTGGTGTCAGTGGGAGGAATAGTGCCCCATCATTGGTGTCAGTGGGAGGAATAGTGCCCCATCATTGGTGTCAGTGGGAGGAATAGTGTCCCCATCATTGGTGTCAGTGGGAGGAATAGTGTCCCCATCATTGGTGTCAGTGGGAGGAATAGTGTCCCATCATTGGGGTCAGTGGGAGGAATAGTGCCCCATCATTGGTGTCAGTGGGAGGAATAGTGTCCCCATCATTGGTGTCAGTGGGAGGAATAGTGCCCCATCATTGGGGTCAGTGGGAGGAATAGTGCCCCCATCATTGGTGTCAGTGGGAGGAATAGTGTCCCCATCATTGGTGTCAGTGGAGGAATAGTGTCCCCATCATTGGTGTCAGTGGGAGGAATAGTGTCCCATCATTGGGGTCAGTGGGAGGAATAGTGCCCCATCATTGGTGTCAGTGGGAGGAATAGTGTCCCCATCATTGGTGTCAGTGGGAGGAATAGTGCCCCATCATTGGGGTCAGTGGGAGGAATAGTGCCCCATCATTGGTATCAGTGGGAGGAATAGTGTCCCCATCATTGGTGTCAGTGGGAGGAATAGTGTCCCCATCATTGGGGTCAGTGGGAGGAATAGTGCCCCATCATTGGTGTCAGTGGGAGGAATAGTGTCCCCATCATTGGTGTCAGTGGGAGGAATAGTGTCCCATCATTGGGGTCAGTGGGAGGAATAGTGCCCCATCATTGGTATCAGTGGGAGGAATAGTGCCCCATCATTGGTATCAGTGGGAGGAATAGTGTCCCCATCATTGGTGTCAGTGGAGGAATAGTGTCCCATCATTGGTGTCAGTGGGAGGAATAGTGTCCCATCATTGGTGTCAGTGGGAGGAATAGTGCCCCATCATTGGTGCCAGTGGGAGGAATAGTGCCCCATCATTGGTGTCAGTGGGAGGAATAGTGCCCCATCATTGGTGTCAGTGAGAGGAATAGTGCCCCATCATTGGTGTCAGTGGGCCCTCCTCCTAATGTCATCCCCCAAATAGAATAATTTTATACCACTAATAGATTGATACATTTTTGCAAAAATGTAAACATGGATTAAAAAAAAATATGACCCAGCTCCTCCAGAATGTATCCTCCAATGACTGCAGTACTGGGTGTGACCACAAGGTGTCCCCATGTCACAATCTCAGGTCCTGGAATTGTATTCAGTTTTCTGTATTTTTATTTCTTCATCTTCCGTTTTTCCTTTTATTGGTTTCTGATTTGATTTTAGTTATTTATTTATGTTGTTGGATTTTCTGATTATTACATTTCAAAAGTCATTTTCCATCCCTTTTCGATCTGCATCTTTCATTGAAGTGATCCCGCCACGGAGGCACTTCCTATCATAGGGTGACCACGCTCTGTCTGTCTCCCTATCGTTCACCTGTGTTGTCACCCGGTCACATGGGATCGCTATGGAGACAGGAAGTGGCTGCAAAGAGGCCGCAGGAGATCAGCAGCACTGAGATGTGACAAAGTACATGTTTATAATACACAGTTGGGTTAGAGGGGAGATCAGATGAAGGAATTATTGGGGGGGGAGGGGAGGGGGACACTGACCCATGGATATATACAGGTAGGTGTGATGACTGGTGCACTTTGTTGCAGGGGGCGTGGCATGTGTCCTCAGCGGGCAGCCCTTTGACACGGCCAAGGTGAAGATGCAGACGTTCCCTTCCATGTACCGAAACTTCCTGGACTGCACGGTGCGCACCTATCATACGGAGGGGCTGCGGGGGCTCTACCACGGCACCGTCCCCGCATTGGTGGCCAACGTGGCGGAGAACGCCGTGCTCTTCGCCTGCTACGGCTTCTGTCAGAATTTGGTGTCCTACATCCTGGGATTTCATGATCTGTCCCAACTCAGGTGAGCCAGGAGACTCCTCCCACCCCCAGGGAGGCTCCTCCTCCCCCTGAGGGCGACCCCCAGAGAAGAAACTCTGACATCAGCAGAGGAGATCAATAAAAGGGAAACATTTGCTGTATAGATATAAAAAAAAAACTCCCAAAGATCCCCCATCAGGCCAGAGGGGGCGCTGTTTTTGGTGGGAATGGCTCCTTTGTTTTTATATATAATTATATCCTGTGTTATTGTCAGAGATTCTCTTCTTATGATGTCATAGTTCTGGTTTGTGGGTTGTCCTCTGTATGGTTGGAGCTGTCAGATTGGGTGTGATGCAACCTCTGGGGGGCACTAATGCCTCCCTTGCCCCCCCCCCCGGGGACACGCCTCATAAATTACGGTGTGAGGAACCAATAAAGAGCAAGCATCGTGTCTTTGTATCTCTTTATAATCCCGCCCCCTGCAGGCTGTTATCTGTGAAGATGCTGCTTCCTGTCCCCCTCCCCCTGCAGTGCTCTATGAGAACAGAGCTGAGTAATAGCCACACCCCTCATCACAAGTATCCTGCAAAGAATGGTAGAGGGCGTGTCTGACCAAAGAAGCAGTCGTGCGTGACCTGGGAAGGGGATGTGTCTGACCAGAAAAGGGGGCGTGTGTGACCAGAGAGGCGGGCGTGTGTGTGTGACCAGAGAGGCGGGCGTGTGTGTGGGACCAGAGAGGCGGGCGTGTGTGTGTCCAGAGAGGCGGGGGTGTGTGTGTGACCAGAGAGGCGGGCGTGTGTGTGTGACCAGAGAGGCGGGCGTGTGTTTGTGTGACCAGAGAGGCGGGCGGGCGTGTGTGTGTGACCAGAGAGGCGGGCGTGTGTGTGTGACCAGAGAGGCGGGCGTGTGTGTGTGACCAGAGGGTCGGGCGTGTGTGTGTGACCAGAGGGTCGGGCGTGTGTGTGTGACCAGAGAGGCGGGCGTGTGTGTGTGACCAGAGAGGCGGGCGTGTGTGTGTGACCAGAGAGGCGGGCGTGTGTGTGTGTGACCAGAGAGGCGGGCGTGTGTGTGTGACCAGAGAGGCGGGCGTGTGTCGTTCCAGAGAGGCGGGCGTGTGTCATTCCAGAGAGGCGGGCGTGTGTCGTTCCAAGAGGCGGGCGTGTGTGTGTGACCAGAGTGTCGGGCGTGTGTGTGTGACCAGAGAGGCGGGCGTGTGTGTGTGACCAGAGAGGCGGCCGTGTGTCGTTCCAGAGAGGCGGGCGTGTGTGTGTGACCAGAGAGGCGGGCGAGTGTGTGTGACCAGAGAGGCGGGCGGGTGTGTGTGACCAGAGAGGCGGGCGTGTGTGTGTGACCAGAGAGGCGGGCGTGTGTGTGTGACCAGAGAGGCGGGGGGGCGTGTGTGTGTGACCAGAGAGGCGGGCGTGTGTCGTTCCAGAGAGGCGGGCGTGTGTGTGTGACCAGAGAGTCGGGCGTGTGTGTGTGACCAGAGAGGCGGGCGTGTGTGTGTGACCAGAGAGTCGGGCGTGTGTGTGTGACCAGAGAGGCGGGCGTGTGTGTGTGACCAGAGAGGCGGGCGTGTGTGTGTGACCAGAGAGGCGGGCGTGTGTCTGTGACCAGAGAGGCGGGCGTGTGTGTGTGACCAGAGAGGCGGGCGTGTGTCGTTCCAGAGAGGCGGGCGTGTGTGTGTGACCAGAGAGGCGGGCGTGTGTCGTTCCAGAGAGGCGGGCGTGTGTCGTTCCAGAGAGGCGGGCGTGTGTCGTTCCAGAGAGGCGGGCGTGTGTCGTTCCAGAGAGGCGGGCGTGTGTCGTTCCAGAGAGGCGGGCGTGTGTCGTTCCAGAGAGGCGGGCGTGTGTGACCAGAGAGGCGGGCGTGTGTGACCAGAGAGGCGGGCGTGTGTGACCAGAGAGGCGGGCGTGTGTGACCAGAGAGGCGGGCGTGTGTGACCAGAGAGGCGGGCGTGTGTGTGTGACCAGAGAGGCGGGCGTGTGTGTGTGACCAGAGAGGCGGGCGTGTGTGTGTGACCAGAGAGGCGGGCGTGTGTGTGTGACCAGAGAGGCGGGCGTGTGTGTGTGACCAGAGAGGCGGGCGTGTGTGTGTGACCAGAGAGGCGGGCGTGTGTCGTTCCAGAGAGGCGGGCGTGTGTGTGTGACCAGAGAGGCGGGCGTGTGTCGTTCCAGAGAGGCGGGCGTGTGTGTGTGACCAGAGAGGCAGGCGTGTGTCGTTCCAGAGAGGCGGGCGTGTGTGTGTGTGACCAGAGAGGCGGGCGTGTGTGTGTGACCATAGAGGCGGGCGTGTGTGTGTGACCAGAGAGGCGGGCGTGTGTGTGTGACCAGAGAGGCGGGCGTGTGTCGTTCCAGAGAGGCGGGCGTGTGTGTGTGACCAGAGAGGCGGGCGTGTGTGTGTGACCATAGAGGCGGGCGTGTGTGTGTGACCAGAGAGGCGGGCGTGTGTGTGTGACCAGAGAGGCGGGCGTGTGTCGTTCCAGAGAGGCGGGCGTGTGTGTGTGACCAGAGAGGCGGGCGTGTGTCGTTCCAGAGAGGCGGGCGGGTGTGTGTGACCAGAGAGGCGCGCGTGTGTGTGTGACCAGAGAGGCGGGCGTGTGTGTGTGACCAGAGAGGCGGGCGTGTATGTGTGACCAGAGAGGCGGGCGTGTGTGTGTGACCAGAGAGGCGGGCGTGTGTGTGTGACCAGAGAGGCGGGCGTGTGTGTGTGACCAGAGAGGCGGGCGTGTGTGTGTGACCAGAGAGGCGGGCGTGTGTGTGTGACCAGAGAGGCGGGCGTGTGTGTGTGACCAGAGAGGCGGGCGTGTGTGTGTGACCAGAGAGGCGGGCGCGTGTGTGTGACCAGAGAGGCGGGCGCGTGTGTGTGACCAGAGAGGCGGGCGCGTGTGTGTGACCAGAGAGGCGGGCGCGTGTGTGTGACCAGAGAGGCGGGCGCGTGTGTGTGACCAGAGAGGCGGGCGCGTGTGTGTGACCAGAGAGTCGGGCGTGTGTCTGTCCAGAGAGTCGGGCGTGTGTCTGTCCAGAGAGGCGGGCGTGTGTCTGTCCAGAGAGTCGGGCGTGTGTGTGTGACCAGAGAGTCGGGCGTGTGTGTGTGACCAGAGAGGCGGGCGTGTGTGTGTGACCAGAGAGGCGGGCGTGTGTGTGTGACCAGAGAGGCGGGCGTGTGTGTGTGACCAGAGAGGCGGGCGTGTGTCTGTCCAGAGAGGCGGGCGTGTGTCTGTCCAGAGAGGCGGGCGTGTGTGTGACCAGAGAGGCGGGCGTGTGTGTGTGACCAGAGAGGCGGGCGTGTGTGTGTCCAGAGAGGCGGGCGTGTGACCAGAGAGGCGGGCGGGCGTGTGACCAGAGAGGCGGGCGTGTGTGTGTGACCAGAGAGGCGGGCGTGTGACCAGAGAGGCGGGCGTGTGTGTGTGACCAGAGAGGAGGGCGTGTGACCAGAGAGGCGGGCGTGTGTGTGTGACCAGAGAGGCGGGCGTGTGTGTGACCAGAGAGGCGGGCGTGTCCAGAGAGGCGGGCGTGTGTGTGTCCAGAGAGGGGGGGCGTGTGTGTGTCCAGAGAGGGGGGGCGTGTGTGTGTCCAGAGAGGGGGGGCGTGTGTGTGTCCAGAGAGGGGGGGCGTGTGTGTGTCCAGAGAGGCGGGCGTGTGTGTGTCCAGAGAGGCGGGCGTGTGTGTGTCCAGAGAGGCGGGCGCGTGTGTGACCAGAGAAGGGCGTGCATGACCAGGGAAGGGGGCGTGTCTGACTAGAGAAGGGCGTGTGTGTGACCAGAGAAGGGCGTGCATGACCAGGGAAGGGGGCGTGTCTGACTAGAGAAGGGTGTGTGTGACCAGAGAAGGGCGTGCATGACCAGGGAAGGGGGCGTGTCTGACTAGAGAAGGGTGTGTGTGTGACCAGAGAAGGGCGTGCATGACCAGGGAAGGGGGCGTGTCTGACTAGAGAAGGGCGTGTGTGTGACCAGAGAAGGGCGTGCATGACCAGGGAAGGGGGCGTGTCTGACTAGAGAAGGGTGTGTGTGACCAGAGAAGGGCGTGCATGACCAGGGAAGGGGGCGTGTCTGACTAGAGAAGGGTGTGTGTGTGACCAGAGAAGGGCGTGCATGACCAGGGAAGGGGGCGTGTCTGACTAGAGAAGGGTGTGTGTGTGGCAGTTATCGGTGTGTGTGTGGCAGTTATCGGTGTGTGTGTGTATATATAATATATTCTTTACTCTCTGACTTCTTGATGTTTTCTCCTCAGAGACCATCACAAGGCGGCTGCGGGTTCCTTGGCCTCGGTATTCTCCTCCTTGGTCCTCTGTCCCACAGAGCTGGTGAAGTGCCGCATGCAGACGCAGCATGAGATGCGGATGTCGGGGCACACGGGAATCCCCTATAAAAGGTTGGCGGTCCCCGGGGGGCACATCTATGGGTGGAATCTCTCTCTCGGTATAACTCTCTGTTTTGTGTCCTCAGCACCCCGTGGTCCATTGTACGGGAGATTCTGAAGTCAGAAGGTGCGGGCGGCCTGTTCCGTGGCCTCAGCAGTACGTGGCTGCGGGAGATCCCGGGGTACTTCTTCTTTTTCGGGGGCTATGAACTCAGCAAGAGTTTTCTCAGCAGGAATTCTGGAGCTCAGCCAGGTGAGGCGGGGGAGGGGAGGATGTTGGGGTTGGGGGTGGATAGGAGGGGCGGCTGCCCTGGGTTCTGTGGTATCATGTGTGGTGGGGGGCATGTAGAGTTCCCACCTACAAGCTAGCGGGGGTACTGGAAGAGGGGGAATTTTTGTTTGCACTGGGGGGGGGAGGGGATAAGCGTTCAGATTAGTGTTTTGAGTTTTTTTGCAGACACCTAATGCTCATACATTTTGGGGGAAGGGGGTCGCCAGAGGTGCAGCTAGAACCTTCAGGGCCCCGGTGCAAGAAACCATGAAGGGCCCCCCTGATCCCCAGCCTGGGGCCCTTACCTGCAAGCCCAGTGGTGGAATACCAGGGCCCGGTCACAAGTGCGACCTCTGTGACCCTGGTAGTTCCACCACTGGTGTCAGTAGTTTTTTATTTAATTTTTTTTACTGTTTTTTTTTTTAGGAGCCCTATGGGGGAGGGGGGGGGGCTTTGGTGAGATATAAGGGGTCTAAGCATACCTGTGATGGTTTCATGAGAGAGCACGGGGCTTGGAGAAAAGGGTGGGGACTGGAGAAGAGGGGGGGGGCGGGAGAGAACATGGGGGTTCGGAGAAGAGGGGGGTCGAAGTTCTCAGGAAGATCACAGAGGGGCAGTGGAAGGGAACTGGACAGGAGGAGCGGCATATAGAAGAACTGATCTCCTCCATGTTCCTCCTGCTGTGAGCATGCTTCTCCTCCTCTCGCTGCTCCTCCTCCCGCTTCTCCTCCTCCCGCTGCTCCTCCTCTCGCTTCTCCTCCTCTCGCTGCTCCTCCTCCCGCTTCTCCTCCTCCCGCTGCTCCTCCTCTCGCTTCTCCTCCTCTCGCTGCTCCTCCTCCCGCTTCTCCTCCTCCCGCTGCTCCTCCTCTCGCTTCTCCTCCTCTCGCTTCTCCTCCTCTCGCTTCTCCTCCTCTCGCTTCTCCTCCTCTCGCTTCTCCTCCTCCCGCTTCTCCTCCTCTCGTTTTCTTCTCCTCCTCTCGCTTCTCCTCCTCTATCCTCTCCTCCCGCTCCTCCTCCTCCCGATTCTCCTCCTCCCGCTTCTCCTCCTCTCGCTGCTCCTCCTCTATCTTCTCCTCCTCTCGCTGCTCCTCCTCTCGCTGCTCCTCCTCTCGCTGCTCCTCCTCCCGCTTCTCCTCCTCCCGCTTCTCCTCCTCTCGCTTCTCCTCCTCCCGCTGCTCCTCCTCTCGCTGCTCCTCCTCTCGCTGCTCCTCCTCTCGCTGCTCCTCCTCTCGCTGCTCCTCCTCTCGCTTCTCCTCCTCTCGCTTCTTCTCCTCCCGCTTCTCCTCCCGCTTCTCCTCCTCGCTGCTCCTCCTCTCGTTTTCTTCTCCTCCTCTATCCTCTCCTCCCGCTTCTCCTCCTCTCGCTTCTCCTCCTCTCGCTTCTCCTCCTCTCGCTTCTCCTCCTCTCGCTTCTCCTCCTCTCGCTTCTCCTCCTCTCGCTTCTCCTCCTCGCTGCTCCTCCTCTCGTTTTCTTCTCCTCTATCCTCTCCTCCCGCTTCTCCTCCTCCCGCTTCTCCTCCTCCCGCTTCTCCTCCTCCCGCTTCTCCTCCTCCCGCTTCTCCTCCTCCCGCTTCTCCTCCTCTCGCTTCTCCTCCTCTCGCTTCTCCTCCTCTCGCTTCTTCTCCTCCCGCTTCTCCTCCTCGCTGCTCCTCCTCTCGTTTTCTTCTCCTCCTCTATCCTCTCCTCCCGCTTCTCCTCCTCCCGCTTCTCCTCCTCCCGCTTCTCCTCCTCCCGCTTCTCCTCCTCTCGCTTCTCCTCCTCTCGCTTCTCCTCCTCTCGTTTTCTTCTCCTCTATCCTCTCCTCCCACTTCTCCTCCTCTTGCTGCTCCTCCTCTCGTTTTCTTCTCCTCCTCTCGTTTTCTCCTCCTCTCGTTTTCTCCTCCTCTCGTTTTCTCCTCCTCTCGTTTTCTCCTCCTCTCGTTTTCTCCTCCTCTCGTTTTCTCCTCCTCTCGTTTTCTCCTCCCCTCGCTTCTCCTCCTCTCGCTGCAACAGACATTCAGCGGCTGCAGGAGGCACATGAAGGGCATCAGCTCCTCTATATGGTGCCCGTTCTGTTCCGGTGTAGAGAGGAGTGGCATGGGGCCAGGTCACAATGGCGACCCCTGCAGTTACATCCCTAGTGGGCGCCATTTGGCATCTTTGCCCTGGGCACTAGATGTCCTTGTCCCGGCCCTGGTGGTAGGTGGTTGAGGGGTACACATGATGTTCCTCTGTGGCTTTCCATATTTTGCAGGTCCTATAGTGGTGACGATCAGCGGCGGTGTGGGCGGAGCCTGTTTCTGGCTGTCGGTGTATCCGGTGGACTCGGTGAAGTCCAGAATCCAAGTCCTTTCCATGGCGTCCAATCAGGAGGGGTTCTTCCTGTCCTTGCTGCACATACTGAGGAGAGAAGGTCAGACTTCTGTGGGGTCTTCAGGGGGCCACACAACTGTAACTACAGATCGATCGTTCCCGGGCTTCACCCAGAGATTGTATTCGAATCCCAAATGTTGTCATCTGGGGGGATTTAGAACCTCTGTCATGTTTTTCTTGCTGTCCTGTGTCACCGCTGGGCCCCCCCCCCCCCACCTTTGACAGTCCTGGTGACCCCCCCCCAATATTCTTTGAGTTGTCACCCGGAAATCATTTCCACTATAAGCCTCTATATTCCCTGATAGAGGCTGATAGAGGGCACTTTCACACGGGTCCAAAACTGCAAGTAAAACACCTTAATGGAGCGTTTTTGCAGTGCGGTTTTTAAAGGACATGTGACTTAAAAGCGGCACCAAAATCGCTTAGTGGGGGCGTTTCCCATTCATTTCAATGGGGAGGAATGTTTTTGGGGCTCCAAAGATGATGCAAACAGGATTTCTCTCACCGCATAGCATGAATCTATCCAGCGCCGCCCCCCTATTCATGTGTCCGGCCCCTTTCAGGACAACATGTTTTTTTTTTTTAAGCACCTGATTGGAGCCAGAGGCTCTAGGCTTCAAAATAGGGTGGTCTCGGGTCGCAGAGGATGCGCCTGGACACCCACCCAGGTGTGTTACAACAGCGATTGAACATTCGCTGTTGAAACACTGATCCTCAGTCCGGCCAATCGGAAGCGGGTGTGAGACCCATTTTTTTTCTGATTGAAATGAGAAGACTCCTGATTGGCCGGCGAGGAGGAAGCCACCGCCGCGGTGACCCGGAGAACGGGAGGCCCCCGAGCAGGGGAAGCCACCGGTGATGGGGTAAGTGCCGACTGACCAAGGGGGGGGGTGGCATATTGCTTGCCTCCCGCAACCCACCAACCCCCCCCCCCCCCCCCAAAAAATAAATTCCACCGGCTGCCACTGCTTTGGCAATATTGCCTTGAAAAATTATTTTTATTTTTTTATTTTGTAGGCAAGACGTACAAAAACTAAAATATTGATGGTAAAAAAACAATCAGCTGATGAATAAAAGCTCAGGAGAGAAGGGGAAGAAGGAGTTGATTAGAGCTGATTAGAGTTAACTAGTGGTTAAGAAGGGGTTAAGTAAGAATACCATATTTTTTTATTTATTTATTTATTTTTTCCTACATGATGTAGCACCTCTGATCTATGGATGAAATGGTGTATACAATGTCACAATACACACATTGCATGCATCAGTGACAGTTGTAGATTATCTGCAAGTGTCAGTTCAAATGCACTGATTACTGTGTAAATGACACTGGCAGGGAAGGGGGTTAACACTAGGGGGCGATCAAGGGGTTAAATGTGTGTTCCCTCCGTTTCTTCTAACTGTATGGGAAAAGGACCAAGTGGGAGAGGAGACCTATGGCTGTTCCTACATAGTAGGAACAAACGACATGTCTCCTCTCCTCTGACAGCACAGGGATTTCTGTGTTTACACACACAAATCCCTGTGCTGGCGCTCATGCACGCGCGTTGCCAGCGGCGCCCACTGCCGGCTGTTAAAGAAGCCCCGTACCTGTACGGATTTTCTCGCAGGGACGCCATTCTGCCCCTCGTGTATATAGAGACGTGAGCCGGTCGGGAACTGAGGGATGTCACTGCAAACATATATCGTATAGAGTATATATAATATTTTATTATTCAAATATATTGGAACATTCCATAGTATAAAAATACATATTGTAGTCATAGCTGATAATAAACCAAATGCAACAGAGCTGCTATATAGGCATTCGAGGATACAAATACAGTATGTGACAAAAGTAAGTACACCCCTCTGTGACATTTGTGTGAATCGTGTCATGTGACAACACTGAAGAAATGACACTTGTCTACAATGTAAAGTAGTGAGTGTACAGCTTGTATAACAGTGTAAATTTTCTGTCCCCTCAAAATAACTCAACACACAGCCATTAATGTCTAAACCGCTGGCAACAAAAGTCAGTACACCCCCTAAGTGAAAATCTCCAAATTGGGCCCAAAGTGTCAATATTTTGTGTGGCCGCCATTATTTTCCAGCACTGCCTTAACCCTCTTGGGCATGGAGGTCACCAGAGCTTCACAGGTTGTCACTGGAGTCCTCTTCCCCTCCTCCATGATGACATCACAGAGCTGGTGGATGTTGGAGACCTTGCGCTCCTCCACCTTCCGTTTGAGGATGTCCCACAGATGATCAATAGGGTTTAGAGGTCTGGAGACATGCTTGGCCAGTCCATCACCTTTACCCTAATGGCTGTGTGATTTTAGTTATTTTGAGTTTTTTTTAAATAGTCAAAACATAGCCAAAGTTCAGGAACCGGAACAGATAGTCAGACAAGCCAAAACGTCAGGGAGCCAGAGATGAGCGTAGTAGAACAGCAAGTGGGATCTGGTGGCAGAAGGAAAGTCAGCCAAGCAAGTCTTTAACAGGAACACAGGAGAGCGTCTCAGAGCTGTGACCAAGGTGAGATCATCTGGGCTGGACGGCTTAAAAAGGCAGGACTGACGAGCAGGATATCAACAGGTGAGTCACTGTGGAGAGAGATAGGAGCTGGCAATTAGCCGACAGCTGAGAGAAGGAAGGGCTGAGCCCAGCCCTGACAATTATCCACTAATGTTCCAATGTATTTGAATAATAAAATATTTTTAATATATATACAATATGCAATATCTGTTTGCAGTGACATCCCTCATTAAAAAGTCCCACTATTTTCATCTACTTTGTTCTTAAATAAAATGAAATCCCGGAAGCTTTCCCCGGTCTCTGGATCTTCCTCCCGCTGGTGTCATTGGACCTAATGGTGGGATCTTTGGGGGAAGTTCTGGATTCTTGCAGGAAGATGCCCCAGCATTGTACAGGGATCATTCTTGGGGGGGGGGGGGTTGGGATCCTCTGATTTTCTGGGATCTTATGAGAGGAACCGATGATGTCACTGCCATTGATGTTCTATTGCTGGATTTCTGCATTTTGTGAACATGAGACGGGTCATCCACCACCTGAGCAGATCTTATAGGGGGAGGCCCTCTGTAATGGTCTCCTATACTGAAAACATTTGGAGGGGGGAGGGGCACATACTTCTCACCTTTTTATAGTGTACATGTGGATACACTAAGCAGATGGCTGGAAATCCCTCACCTTATCCCCTCCCCCTCCATGGTCTGTTGGTCTGGGCATTTTTTTTTTTTTTTCAGGAGCTCAAGTAATTTCCAGGATTTCTGTCCCTGACAATGGAGGCTTTGTGGGTTGGGTTTGTATCTCCAATAATTATAAATGATAATTGATCACTATGTATTGATGACATTCTATAACTAAAGTGTTCAACCATCTTTACCGATCCCGGGCACATTCCAGCGCTCACCTATAGACAATGAGCTCCGGTGATTGTGCCTCGAGTCCTCCCACCGACATCCAATGTCTGAGCCCCGAGGAAGGAGATCCGAGCCCCCCGCAACGTGTCCGGCCTCTCAGATCTCGGGGTCTCATCTGACTTTTTTTATGCCTCGTATTTGTGACATTTCATATCCATAACTCCGGCCTTCCCTCTCTGACTCTTCCAGGAATCTTCTCCCTATACAGCGGACTGATGCCTACCGTCATCCGAGCGTTCCCCTCCAACGCCGCGCTCTTCCTGGCCTATGAGATGACCAAGAGGACTCTGACATCATGGACGTCCACATAGGAATCCCATCCCCCCCCCCATCATCCACATAGGAATCCCACCCCCCCCCCTATCATCCACATAGGAAAAATCATCCACATAGGAATCTCCCCCCCCCCCCCCCCCAACCATCCTTCTTTTCCGGCTTCTCTGTACTTTATATGTGAATAAAATATTTAATTTGTTTATCCTTCATGTATTCTGAAGTGTCTTTACAACTCCTCCGAATATCCCTCTAATACACACAGACATTCCGGGAACCTTTGGGGGACCCCCTATAATACACACCGACCTTGGGGGGGACTCCCTATAATACACATCGACCTTCGGGGGACCCCCTATAATACACATCGACCTTCAGGGGACCCCCTATAATACACATCGACCTTCGGGGGACCCCCTATAATACACATCGACCTTGGGGGGGACTCCCTATAATACACATCGACCTTCGGGGGACCCCCTATAATACACATCGACCTTCGGGGGACCCCCTATAATACACATCGACCTTCGGGGGACTCCCTATAATACACATCGACCTTGGGGGGACTCCCTATAATACACATCGACCTTCGGGGACTTCCTATAATACACATCGACCTTTGGGGGACCCCCTAAAATACACACCGACCTTCGGGGACCCCCTAAAATACACACCGACCTTTGGGGGACCCCCTATAATACACACCGACCTTCGGGGACCCCCTAAAATACACACCGACCTTCGGGGACCCCCTAAAATACACACCGACCTTCGGGGACCCCCTAAAATACACACCGACCTTCGGGGACCCCCTAAAATACACACCGACCTTTGGGGACTCCCTATAATACACACCGACCTTTGGGGGACCCCCTATAATACACACTGACCTTCGGGGGACTCCCTATAATACACACTGACCTTTTGGGGGACCCCCTATAATACACACTGACCTTCGGGGGACTCCCTATAATACACACCGACCTTCGGGGACCCCCTAAAATACACACCGACCTTCGGGGACCCCCTAAAATACACACCGACCTTCGGGGACTCCCTATAATACACACCGACCTTTGGGGGACCCCCTATAATACACACTGACCTTCGGGGGACTCCCTATAATACACACCGACCTTCGGGGACTCCCTATAATACACACAGACATTCAGGGGGCCCCCTCTAATAACACAGACATTCCAGGGACCCGCTCTAATACAGATGTTTCTGGGACCCCCTATAATACACACATAAGTTCCAGGGACTCCTATAATACACTCCGACCTTCCGGGGACCCCTTATAATACAACGTACGTTCTGGGGACCCCATATAATACACACATACATCCTGGGGACCCCCTATAATACATACATCCTGGGGACCCCCTATAATACACATGTTCCAGTCTTGTTAAATCTGCAGCTTTCATTATAATAATCCCCGGTGATCCCACCATGGGAGGTCTTTGTTCAGACACTTCCTGTTATGGGGTGAAAATTGCCCATGCGTTGTGTATTATAAACTAGTTGTGTATTATAAACTATTGCCTGTTTACTTTTTATTTTTTTTTACATAAAATCCCATTTTAATTATGACTTGTGAACTGACATCAATATGAGAATCTCCTATGAGAGTTTGGTGATTGGATCTCCCCTCCGGGGTCGCTCTTCAGTCCTCCAGATCTTTCTTCTCCCTTCTTGAACCTCGGCTCCTGTCTTCTGTCCATCACCCGTCACAGCTGCTGACATTCTTCTTCCCATCTTTGGTGTTGGGTTGGCCCTTCCAGGATCTAAATATAGGGCCACGTGTCCGTCCTCCACAATCCTTCTTCCACCACCCGGCCTCTACCACCCGTCCTCCACCACCCGGCCTCTACTACCCGGCCTGGACCCCGTCCTCCCAACCCTCTCCTACTCAGGTATGGAATTTATTGTTTTCTTCCCTTTTATCCTCAGTCCTAGCTGACCCCGTATTCTTATGCGGCGTACACACGGTGGGAATTTCCGATGGAAACAGTCCGATGGGAGCTTTTCATCGGATTTTCCGATCGTGTGTATGCAATTCCGACACGCAAAATTCTGACGCATGCTCGGAAACAATAAACTTCCCTTTTATAGTGCTGTCGAACGTGTTTTATGCCGCTGTGTTATTGACCGTCGGAATTTGGTGTGACCGTGTGTAGGCAACACAGCTTGAGCGGAATTCCGACGGGAAAACCATCAGAGCTTTTTCCGACGAGAATTCCGAGCGTGTGTACGCGGCATTATAATATTATTATATCCTTATTATTATATCCTTAGTGCTTGTTGTGTCCTTTTATTATACTTTGTATCTATAGATGAATATCTTCTCTCTGTATTTGTCACATCCCCCATCCCGGGATCATTCCCTCTGTAGAATCTTCTCTCCTTTATGGATAATATATATGAGGATTCTGAGGTCACAGAATATTCCAGATCTGTGTTGGATTATATAAATATTACATTGTAATTAATGTGTCTCTTTTTATTATACTTTGTATCTATCGATTGATATCTTCTCTTATCGTGGGAAATCTGGGATTATAGAAGGTTCTAGATCTGTGTTGACTCCTAGAAGTGTGTTCCACATTCATATAGATGTGATTATTGTGTAAGGCCGGCCATACATTATACAATCTCCCTATAGATTTACCAAAACCGTATAATATGAGGTCACACCTAAACACTTTCCATGTGTAGGTAGGGAGGTCCCCGGCCAGAGATGACATCCTTCTGTATATGGTGGGTTGTGAGGGATGGTGGGTGCAAGGCAGTGGCGGTGCGTGCATAGAGGGTGCAGGAGCTCCGCCCCCCCTCTCCTGCACCGCTCTATCACCAATAGATAGATTCGTGCATTGCATGAATCTATCTATTGTCACCGCTGCCGCCCCCTATTCAGGTGTCCGGCCCTTGTCGGGCGCCGGGCATCTGAATTACAGCAGGGGGGGGGGGGGGTTTCTGGAAGCGCCCTATTAGAGCTGTAAAGCTCTAATAGGGGACCTGATTATAGCGGTGTGCTCTAATAGGCTTCCCTAAGTGTAAACAGCGGGCGCACTGCTGTGCGTTCGCTGATTACACAGTATTGTGTTAGAGAAGCGAATACATCGCTTCCCTAACACAGACCCGCCTCTCAGCCAATCAGGTTGCCGGGTTTGTTACCTGTCACCTGATTGGCTGAAGTCACAGGCGCTGTGATTGGACGCTAGGCGTCCAATCATAGCAGAAGACAGGAGCGCGGGAGAAGATATCGGAAGATGAGGGGACACCGCGCGCTGCACACCGAGACAAGGTAAGTGCAGAGGGCAGGCATGGGGCACAATGGCAGCACTTGGGGCACAGTGGCAGAACTTGGGGCACAGTGGCAGCACTTGGGGCACAATGGCAGCACTTGGGGCACAGTGGCAACACTTGGGGCACAGTGGCAGCACTTGGGGCACAATGGCAGCACTTGGGGCACAGTGGCAGCACTTGGGGCACAATGGCAGCGTTTGATGGGCACAGTGGCAGCGTTTGATGGCACAGTGAGGCTGTTTGTTTGCGCCCCCCCAAAAATTTGGAGCACCAGCCGCCACTGGTGCAAGGTAGTTAAAGTCATTGGGCGCCAGACACTTCTTGAATGCAAAAATAGAGTTTATTTCTCTTAACAAACTTTTTGGGGGAGGGAGAGTTAGGGCCAGGACACCCTTAGGTAGTTGCCAGTTCTATTGGCAGACTCCGAAACTTCAACAGGACGACAGCCATGCAGGGAAAGGCCCCAGCAAAATAGGAATGCTGTCTCCTATGGCAACGGTCTTTAACAGTTCCTAACACAAAGCATAACAGTTCCTTCACTTCCACTACAATCACTTCTTGCAGTTCTTCAGCCCTCTGAGCTCCCCGTCTCTCTCACTAGACCCTCTGATTCACTGACTCTGAATCCCCTGAGCTCCTCCAATCTTCACAGTGGTATCTTCCTCAAGCGTCGCCCCCCCCCCCCCCCCGCCTCTCTGTTGGGCCCCTAGCTTGGCACTCCAGATACTTCTCAAGTGTCACCCCCACTGGTCTGTAGTGCTCGGTCCCTGGCTTGGCACACAAGGCTGCTCTGCAGGCGTCACCTTCATTGGTTGGGTCCCTGGCTTGGCACACAAGGCAGCTCTGCAGGCGTCACCTCCATTGGTTGGGTCCCTGGCTTGGCACACAAGGCTGCTCTGCAGGCATCACCTCCATTGGTTGGGTCCCTGGCTTGGCACACAAGGCAGCTCTGCAGGCGTCACCTCCATTGGTTGGGTCCCTGGCTTGGCACACAAGGCTGCTCTGCAGGCGTCACCTCCATTGGTTGGGTCCCTGGCTTGGCACACAAGGCAGCTCTGCAGGCGTCACCTCCATTGGTTGGGTCCCTGGCTTGGCACACAAGGCTGCTCTGCAGGCGTCACCTCCATTGGTTGGGTCCCTGGCTTGGCACACAAGGCAGCTCTGCAGGCGTCACCTCCATTGGTTGGGTCCCTGGCTTGGCACACAAGGCTGCTCTGCAGGCGTCACCTCCATTGGTTGGGTCCCTGGCTTGGCACACAAGGCTGCTCTGCAGGCGTCACCTCCATTGGTTGGGTCCCTGGCTTGGCACACAAGGCTGCTCTGCAGGCGTCACCTCCATTGGTTGGGTCCATGGCTTGGCACACAAGGCTGCTCTGCAGGCGTCACCTCCATTGGTTGGGTCCCTGGCTTGGCACACAAGGCTGCTCTGCAGGCGTCACCTCCATTGGTTGGGTCCCTGGCTTGGCACACAAGGCTGCTCTGCAGGCGTCACCTCCATTGGTTGGGTCCCTGGCTTGGCACACAAGGCTGCTCTGCAGGCGTCACCTCCATTGGTTGGGTCCCTGGCTTGGCACACAAAGGCTGCTCTGCAGGCGTCACCTCCATTGGTTGGGTCCCTGGCTTGGCACACAAGGCTGCTCTGCAGGCGTCACCTCCATTGGTTGGGTCCCTGGCGTGATCACCGCCTGAGGTTTCCCGATTCTTCACTGTGCCCGTTCAGTAAGAATACTTCTCCGGTACTTGCTTCAGTTACTCCCTGTGGTCCCTGGTAATAAGGTGGATGGTCCCTTACTGGCGACAGCTTCCCCTCTACCTCCGACCACGACAGGTTCTCCGGCTGGCAGAACCGTCACTTCTGGTTGGACTGCAAGTCGCAATCCCAACCTTGCGCTGCTCTCTTACTTCTGGATAGGCCCTCAGACAGCCTGGCAGCCAGATGTGCCCGGGATAGGGTGACCACATTTCCAAACTGTCATTCAGGGACACCCATCCCAGCATGCACTGGTCAGTGATGTCACAAGGAGGCGGTGCCACAATGTGACGTCGCCGGGTGGCCCTGCCCCTTATCTATTTAAGAAATGTCACTCGGCTTACAAAGCAGTCGGCGGTTATTTTGTTTGGGGTCGGTCAGAGAATGCGGACATACTACGTGAGAGGGTCAGAGACTGTGGGCATACTACAGCAGACAGTCAGAGACTGCAAACATGCTACAGGAGATGGTCAGAGACTGCAGACATAATAGAGGAGATGGTCAGAGACTGCAGACATAATACAGCAGATGGTCAGAGACTGCAGACATAGTACAGGAGACGATCAGAGACTGCAGACATAATACAGCAGATGGTCAGAGACTGCAGACATGCTACAGGAGACAGTCAGAGACTGCAGACATGCTACAGGAGATGATCAGAAACTGCAGACATAATACAGGAGACGGTCAGAGACTGCAGACATGCTACAGGAGACAGTCAGAGACTGCAGACATGCTACAGGAGATGATCAGAAACTGCAGACATAGTACAGGAGATGATCAGAGACTGCAGACATACTACAGGAGACGGTCAGTGACTGCAGACATAGTACAGGAGATGGTCAGAGACTGCAGACATACTACAGGAGATGATCAGAGACTGCAGACATAATACAGGAGATGATCAGAGACTGCAGATATAATACAGGAGACGGTCAGAGACTGCAGACATAATACAGGAGATGATCAGAGACTGCAGACATAGTACAGGAGATGATCAGAGACTGCAGACATAGTACAAGAGATGGTCAGAGACTGCAGACATACTACAGGAGATGATCAGAGACTGCAGACATAGTACAGGAGATGATCAGAGACTGCAGACATAATACAGGAGATGATCAGAGACTGCAGATATAATACAGGAGATGATCAGAGACTGCAGACATAATACAGGAGATGATCAGAGACTGCAGACATAATACAGGAGATGATCAGAGACTGCAGATATAATACAGGAGATGATCAGAGACTGCAGACATAATACAGGAGATGGTCAGAGACTGCAGACATACTATAGGACACGGTGGTGTTCTCTACATGGTTAACCCTTTCACGTAGGATATCTTCTTTTTGTTGTGCTATACAGTTCATCAGATCAGCCTGCAGGGACACTCTTATGCCGTGTACACACGGTCGGAATTTCCCATGGAAACAGTCTGATGGGAGCTTTTCATCTGACTTTCTGACCGTGCGTATGCCCATCGGTCTTTTTCTGTCGGAATTTCCGACGGAAAACCTTTCTATCGGATTTTCCGATCGTGTGTAGGCAATTCCGACACACAAAATTCAGACGCATGCTCGGAAGCATTCAACTTCCCTTTTATAGTGCAGTCGAACGTGTTGTATGCCGCGGTGTTATTGACCGTCGGAATTTGGTGTGACCGTGTGTAGGCAAGACAGTTTGAGCGAAATTCCGTCGGAATTCCGACGGGAAAACCATCAGAGCTTTTTCCGACGAGAATTCCGACTTTGTGTACGCGGCATAAGGGAGAGCAGCATATCTTTTTAATACTGTATCTGACACGGCTGGCCAGATGTGGGAAAAGCAGCTATAGGGTCTGAGAAAACCTGGATGCTGCAGAATCTGCTCCTACCTCATCCTGCATGGCATCCTCGGGGGTTGGATCCCTGATAGGTTTAGACTTTGTTGGGCTTCAGAAGGTAGGAGTGGATGTACCTGAACCATTTGTGTCACCAGCAGTGGCCAGGCTGGCTGAGGGAGAAGCTGCAGAGGCATACACTAGAGGGTCGGCCGCGGACCGAGTAACATGCTGCCGCCATCTTGCCGAGGCTCTCAGGAGACCGGTGGAAAGAAGCCTGAGAGCTTACAGGACTGCGGCGCTTGCTTCTTTCGTCAGGTGGACTCGAAGGCGCGCTGCTCAGCCGTAGGGGGCCCACTGACCAAGTGTCAGCCAACATCACTGGTTGCTAGATGCGGGGCGGCCCTAGCCTAGCAACCAGTTGATTATCAGGGTGGCGGTGTATTTTTTTTTTTAATTCCGGGACAATGTATTGTCCTGGAATGAAGGTCCCCGGGACAAAAATCTGAATTAAGGGACAATCCCGGGCAATCCGGGACACGTGGGCACCCTAGCCCGGGATAGGCCCAACCCCCAGCCTAGAAGCCCGGGCAATACAACACACGTCCACCCAGACAGCCGCCCAGGTGGCACAGAACAGAGATCACCTGACTCCACCCGAATATAGAGGCTCTCCCAGCAGGCCAAGGGATTTAAGAAAACCCCTGCCCATTGGCTGGGATACCCCATATACCCGTAACCTGACCTCTTCTCATATCTAATGCCAACAGGTACCCGGCCACCTATCGGAAAATAAGAGAAGTGCAGCAATTCCAGACTTAGGCCCCTTTCACACTGGGGCGGTTTTCAGGCGGTACAGCGCTAAAAATAGCGCCTGTACAGCGCCTGAAAAAACCGGCTCCATTCACTCCAATGTGAAAGCCGGCGGGCTCTCACACTGGAGCGGTGCGCTAGCAGGACGTAAAAAAAGTCCTGCTAGCGGTATAGGAGTGGTGTATTCACTGCTCCTATATCGCTCCTACCCATTCATTTCAATGGGACACCACGGTAATACCGCGGCAATACGGCGGCGCTTTGCGGGGGATTTTAATCCTTTTTCGGCCGCTCGCGGGGGGTAAGACCGCCCCGCGAGCGGCCGAATACCGCGGCTAAAACGACGGTAAAGCAGCAATAAATATAGCGCTGCTTTACCGTCGCCGCGGCTCCCCGCCCCAGTGTGAAAGGGGCCTTAGAGTGAAATCAATTGATCCTCAACAATTAGCCAAGGCAGCTATACCTGGCAGGTAAATTTAGGAGCAACCCGGCCTAAACACCAGGGTGCTACATGTATGTAGGCAGTCCGGCTCTTCTACTACATAGATGAAGGTAAATCTAAAGGAAATTGTATAATGTATGGCCGGCCTAATCCACATAAAATCACTTTATTTCTGCTCTGCCATCTCTGGGCCCCTTCCAATGAGAAGTCCTTGTAGAGAACTGATAGAGGATAAGGACCCACATTATCACCCCCACTGGGTTTAGTATTTATCTAATGAAGAATGGAGCTCTCTCTGTGAAGTATCGCAGAAATATAAAATCTTAGAGGTTGCAGATCAGGATAAGTGATGGAAATTTTAGGAAGTTGGGTTCCCGGAGCTGATCCCTTATTCAGTGTTAAGGTGATGATTTTTCCGGTTAATTTGAAAGATGCTCTGTGGTCCAGCAGAGCCTCTAATGGCTTCTATGGCAAATGAGGAGGTATGGAGACCAGACATGAGAAGGTATGGAGGCCGAAAATGAAGAGGTATGGAGACCAGACATGAAAAGTATGAAGGGTGGAGATGAGGAGGTATGGAGGCCAGACATGAGAAGGTATGGAGGACAGACATGAGGAGGTATGGAGGCCAGACATGAGGAGGTATGGAGGGTGGAGATGAGGAGGTATGGAGGGTTGACATCAGGAGGTAGGGAGGGTGGAGATGAGGAGGTATGGAGGGTGGACATGAGGAGGTATGGAGGCCGGACATGAGGAGGTATGGAGGTCGGACATGAGGAGGTATGGAGGGTGGACATGAGGAGGTATGGAGGGTGGAGATGAGGAGGTATGGAGGGCGGACATGAGGAGGTATGGAGGGTGGACATGAGAAGTATGGAGGGTGGACATGAGGAGGTATGGAGGGTGGAGATGAGGAGGTATGGAGGGTGGACATGAGAAGGTATGGAGGGTGGACATGAGGAGGTATGGAGGGTGGACATGAGGAGGTATGGAGGTCGGACATGAGGAGGTATGGAGGTCGGACATGAGGAGGTATGGAGGCCGGACATGAGGAGGTATTGAGGCCGGACATGAAGAGGTATGGAGGTCGGACATGAGGAGGTATGGAGGGTGGACATGAGGAGGTATGGAGGGTGGACATGAGGAGGTATGGAGGTCGGACATGAGGAGGTATGGAGGGTGGAGATGAGGAGGTATGGAGGGTGGACATGAGGAGGTATGGAGGGTGGACATGAGGAGGTATGGAGGGTGGACATGAGGAGGTATGGAGGGTGGACATGCGGAGGTATGGAGGGTGGACATGAGAAGTATGGAGGGTGGACATGAGGAGGTATGGAGGGTGGACATGAGGAGGTATGGAGGTCGGACATGAGGAGGTATGGAGGGTGGACATGAGGAGGTATGGAGGGTGGACATGAGGAGGTATGGAGACCAGACATGAGGAGGTATGGAGGCCGAAAATGAAGAGGTATGGAGGCCGGACATGAGGAGGTATGGTGGTCGGACATGAGGAGGTATGGGGGTCGGACATGAGGAGGTATGGATGGTGGAGATGAGGAGGTATGGAGGGTGGACATGAGGAGGTATGGAGGTCGGACATGAGGAGGTATGGAGGTCGGACATGAGGAGGTATATAGGGTGAACATGAGGAGGTATGGAGGCGAGACATGAAGAGGTATGAAGGCCGGACATGAAGAGGTATGGAGGGTGGAGATGAGGAGGTATGGAGACCAGACACGAGGAGGTATGGAGGCCAGACATGAGGAGGTATGGAGGGTGGACATGAGGAGGTATGGGGGTCGGACATGAGGAGGTATGGAGGGTGGACATGAGGTATGGAGACCAGGCATGAGGAGGTATGGAGGGTGGAGATGAGGAGGTATGGAGACCAGACATGAGGAGGTATGAAGGTCGGACATGAGGAGGTATGGGGGTCGGACATGAGGAGGTATGGAGGTCGGACATGAGGAGGTATGGGGGTCGGACATGAGGAGGTATGGAGACCAGACACGAGGAGGTATGGAGGCCAGACATGAGGAGGTATGGAGGGTGGACATGAGGTATGGAGACCAGACATGAGGAGGTATGGAGGTTGGACATGAGGAGGTATGGAGACCAGACACGAGGAGGTATGGAGGGTGGACATGAGGTATGGAGGTCAGACATGAGGAGGTATGGAGGTCGGACATGAGGAGGTATGGAGGCCAGACATGAGGAGGTATGGAGGGTGGACATGAGGAGGTATGGAGGGTGGAGATGAGGAGGTATGGAGGCCAGACACGAGGAGGTATGGAGGGTGGACATGAGGAGGTATGGAGGGTGGAGATGAGGAGGTATGGAGGGTGGAGATGAGGAGGTATGGAGGTCGGACATGAGGAGGTATGGAGGCCGGACATGAGGAGGTATGGAGGGTGGAGATGAGGAGGTATGGAGGCCAGACATGAGGAGGTATGGAGGGTGGACATGAGGAGGTATGGAGGGTGGAGATGAGGAGGTATGGAGGTCAGACATGAGGAGGTATGGAGGTCGGACATGAGGAGGTATGGAGGTCGGACATGAAGAGGTATGGAGGCCGGACACAGCCAGGCGGCTGGTATTCTCAGTATGAGGCTTGCAATGACTGCTCTCTCTTTTTGTGTTTTGTTGTAGACAATCGTCATGCTGACATCTTCACCTCCTTCACAGAGGATCTCCCCTCCTCCTCCCGGTACTATGAGCAGTCATGTGACCCCGGACCCCTGCGGTGACTATGTGCTTTGCTATAACAAGGGGTGTGGACAGAGATTCCTCAGTACCAACAATCCTACAGGTAAGTGTCCTACGAGGGGGGGGTGAGTAAATGTGTGCCGCCCATTTCCAGGAAACCAGCAAAATACAAGGATGTCCATCCAGTCCTGAGATTTACACAGCTCTGCCACACAGCACAGCCAGGTGGATGACGCTGCTAACAGTTACAATGGTGTCCTCCCTCCACCCCAAGCCTGCTGACTGGACAGTGAAAGACTGATGAGGTCATCCCTCTGCTCTTTCCTCCTATCAGCATGCTCCTTGTCAGCATATTTGCATGCAGCACACCTGATTGTCTCCCCCAGTCTGAGCTCTGCTGTACAGGAGATTAGATGAGGCTGACACCAATCAGATTTAGGCCCTCACATGAGTTGTCTGTCAGGGGGGAGGGGAAAACCCCAGCAGACAGAGCTCCCCCCATGCTCTGCTGGTGGACGGTCCCTTGGAATCCTCATGTCAAATGTAGAGCTATGGTCCCTGTATTGGTCTTGATGATGTCAGAGGACCTTAGACTGCCGGAGTGTAGGGTATAAGAGGTAGTGAGGACGGGTCCAGCAGCCTGGAGGAGCCTGCGGGAGAGGAGGATTCGGCCAGTAAATCGGCTGTACCCGGTCCCTGTAGGCATAAATGAGCAGTGAACCCTTGCAGTACTGGCACAGCCTCACCACTAGGAGGACCTTCCTGGGGTCCAGCTTTAGATAAGGCTTGTTATGGAGGTCAGATCTCTGGATGTGATGGGAATGAGGAGTAGATGATAATGAACTCTTTCTCTTCCCCTCACCCATAGACGCCTGTCTCTTCCACCCCGGATATCCCATCTTCCATGACGCTCTGAAGGTCAGTACATCTCCTGTAGGTCTCACAGGTAGGTCTCAATGTTCTGGTCGTTGTCACTAGAGATTTGTTTTCTGTCTCAGGGTTGGTCCTGCTGCCGGAAACGTACCACAGACTTCTCCGAATTCCTGGCCATCCAGGTGAGTTCCTCTTCCGCTGACTATCCCTCTGTGTGCCGGACGCTTTACTTTCTGGTGCCCCGCGTGCAGGGGAGGGCTGGCAGCCCTAGGCCTGGGGGGGAAGTCCAGTCAAGTGGCCCATTGAACTACCGAATCAGCTCACCATCCATGCCCCGCTGGTTTTTCAATGCAGCCTCACCAGTGCCCCTCAATGCAGCCTGATCAGTGCCCATCGATGCCGACTCATCAGTGCCACCTCATCAGTGCCCCTCAATGCAGCCTGATCAGTGCCCATCAATGCCGACTCATCAGTGCCACCTCATCAGTGCCCATCAATGCAACCTCACCAGTGTCCATAAATGCAGCCTGATCACTGGGCAGGGTAAATGGGGTGTATGGGGGGATGGGGTGTGGGGGTCAGCTGGGGGTGTCAGGGTCTCTTACTTGGCAGCTCTGGTTTCACGCCATGGCCAGAGCAAGCCAGCACCCAGCCCCACAACCCGAGCCAGTCACAGGCACCCTGGTCTCTGAGGGTGGTAGTTTCCTCTGCGCTGCTTGGGAGCTTGAGTGTGGACTACAACTCCCGGAATGCAACAGTGGCCGACCGCCGCAGCTGTAAAAATAGCAGCAGGCGCCAGCCATTTTCAACGTAAGTTAGGGCGGCCTGGGGGGCAATTGCCACTCTGCCCCCCAGCCCAGCCCTCCCCTGCCCGTGTGGGGCCCAACGTGTGAGCCATCTCATCCAACATCAGTACCTGACCTCACAGATGGCCACAGAAGAGTGGAGGCTGTCATAGTCACTAAGGGGCAGCTCCATATTAATGGCCATGTGGAGATGGGAGACAATTCCATAAAGACATGGGTGTTATCAGTTTGGTGTGGAGGAACTCCAGTGTCCTGCACAGAGCCCTGACCTCATCCATACTGATCACCTTTGGGATGAACTGGAACGCCGATGGTGAGCCAGGTCTTCTCATCCAAAACCAGTACCTGACCTCACAAATGGCCACAGACACCCTCCAAAATCTTGTGGAAAGTCTTCCCAGAAGAGTGGAGGATGTTAAAGGCCACAAAGGGGACAACTCTTAATGGCCATGGGGGGGAAACCAACTCCATAGAAAGGGCCATGGGGGCACCTCTACCGCTAACAATCCCTCTGTGTGCCGGCCGCTTTCTTTTCTGGTGCCCCGCGTGGGGCCCAACGTGTGAGACATCTCATCCAACATCAGTACCTGACCTCAAAGATGGCCCCATAGACACCCTCCAAAATCTTCCCAAAAGGTGGAGGATATTATAGCTACAATAGAGGGCAACTCCATATTAATGGCCATGGTGTTTGGAATTGGATGTTCAACAAGCTCATATAGATGTGATGGGTGTAGGAACTCGAGTGTCCTGTACAGAGCCCTGACCTCAGCCCTACTGAACACATTTGGAATGAATTGGACCACAGATGGTGTGCTAGGTCTTCTCTTCCAACATCAGAACCTGATCTCACAATTCCATAACGACATGGTGTGACCAGTTTGGTGTGGAGGAACTCCAGTGTCCTGTACAGAACCCTGACCTCAACCCTACTGACCACCTTTGGGATGAACTGGAATGCCAATGGTGAGCCATGTCTTCTCAAAATTCCCACAGACACCCTCCAACATCTTGGGGAAAGTCTTCCCAGAACAGTGGTAGATGTTATAGCCACAAAGGGGGCCACTGGGCAACTCTATATTAACAGCCATGGGGGGAACCAACTCCATAGAAATGGCCATGGGGGGGGGGGGCATCTCTATATTAATGGCCATGGGGGGGTGGCAACTGCATATTGAAGGTCATGGGGGAGGGGGGCAACTGCATATTAATGGTCATGGGGGGGTGGCAACTGCATATTGAAGGTCATGGGGGAGGGGGGCAACTGCATATTAATGGTCATGGGGGGAGGGGGGCAACTGCATATTAATGGTCATGGTTATAGAATGAGATGTCCAGTGAACCCATATAGGTGTGATGGTTGGGGGGGTTCACAGGCTATTGGCCATACTACAGGTATCTCATTTTGGATCTAAAAGTCTCTATCCTCCACAATCGTCCTTCTGTTTGGTATCATCTACATTAATAAGTGTGCAGTCAGTTTACCTCCCACAAGTCATTTTTGCTCTTAAAGTGGGCGCAAGCCGACCTCAATGCACCTCTTCATTGGGCAACAATACGGCAAATGAGGGTTAATGTTGATAAATGTAAAGTTCTGCACTTGAGGCCTAAGTATATGCATCATACATACTAGGGGGAGTACAACTGGGGGAATCAAGGGTGGAGAAGTATCTGGGGGGATCAAGAGTGGAGAAGGATCTGGGGGAGTCAAGAGTGGAGAAGGATCTGGGGGAATCAAGAGTGGAGAAGGATCTGGGGGAATCAAAGGTGGAGAAGGATCTGGGGGGAATCAAGGGTGGAGAAGGATCTGGGGGAGTCAATGGTGGAGAAGGATCTGGGGGAGTCAATGGTGGAGAAGGATCTGGGGCAATCCATAGTGGAGAAGGATCTGGGGGAATCCATATTGGAGAAGGATCTGGGGGAATCAAGAGTGGAGAAGGATCTGGGGGAATCAAAGGTGGAGAAGGATCTGGGGGAATCAAGAGTGGAGAAGGATCTGGGTGGAATCAAGGGTGGAGAAGGATCTGGGGGAGTCAATGGTGGAGAAGGATCTGGGGGAGTCAATGGTGGAGAAGGATCTGGGGGAGTCAATGGTGAAGAAGGATCTGGGGCAATCCATAGTGGAGAAGGATCTGGGGGAATCAAGAGTGGAGAAGGATCTGGGGGAATCAAAGGTGGAGAAGGATCTGGGGGAATCAAGAGTGGAGAAGGATCTGGGTGGAATCAAGGGTGGAGAAGGATCTGGGGGAGTCAATGGTGGAGAAGGATCTGGGGGAGTCAATGGTGGAGAAGGATCTGGGGGAGTCAATGGTGAAGAAGGATCTGGGAGAATCCATAGTGGAGAAGGGTCTGGGGGAATCCATAGTGGAGAAGGATCTGGGGGAGTTAATGGTGGAGAAGGATCTGGGGGAGTCCATGGTGGAGAAGGATCTGGGGGAATCCATAGTGGAGAAGGATCTGGGGGAGTCAATGGTGGAAAAGGATCTGGGGGAATCCATAGTGGAGAAGGATCTGGGGGAGTCAATGGTGGAGAAGGATCTGGGGAATCCATAGTGGATAAGGATCTGGGGGAATCCATAGTGGATAAGGATCTGGGGGAATCCACAGTGGAGAAGGATCTGGGGGAGTCAGTGGTGGAGAAGAATTTGGGGGAATCCATAGTGGAGAAGGATCTGGGGGAATCCATGGTGGAGAAGGATCTGGGGGAGTCAATGGTAGAGAAAGATCTGGAGGAGTCAATGGTGGAGAAGGATCTGTGGGAATCCATAGTGGAGAAGGATCTGGGGGAATCCATGGTGGAGAAGGATCTGGGGGAATCCATGGTGGAGAAGGATCTGGGGGAATCCATGGTGGAGAAGGATCTGTGGGAATCCATGGTGGAGAAGGATCTGGGGGAATCCATAGTGGAGAAGGATCTGGGGGAGCCAATGGTGGAGAAGGATCTGGGGGAATCCATAGTGGAGAAGGATCTGGGGGAGTCAATGGTGGAGAAGGATCTGTGGGAATCCATAGTGGAGAAGGATCTGTGGGAATCCATGGTGGAGAAGGATCTGGGGGAATCCATAGTGGAGAAGGATCTGGGGGAGTCAATGGTGGAGAAGGATCTGGGGGAATCCATATTGGAGAAGGATCTGGGGGGAGTCAATGGTGGAGAAGGATCTGGGGGAATCCATAGTGGAGAAGGATCTGGGGGAGTCAATGGTGGAGAAGGATCTGGTGGAATCCATAGTGGAGAAGGATCTGGGGGAATCAATATTGGAGAAGGATCTGGTGGAATCCATAGTGGAGAAGGATCTGGGGGAGTCAGTGGTGGAGAAGGATCTGGGGAAATCCATAGTGGAGAAGGATCTGGGGAATCCATAGTGGAGAAGGATCTGGGGGAGTCAATGATGGAGAAGGATCTGTGGGAATCCATAGTGGAGAAGGATCTGGGGGAATCCATAGTGGAGAAGGATCTGGGGGAGTCAATGGTGGAGAAGGATCTGTGGGAATCCATAGTGGAGAAGGATCTGCGGGAGTCCATAGTGGAGAAGGATCTGGGGAATCCATAGTGGAGAAGGATCTGGGCGAATCCATATTGGAGAAGGATCTGGGGGAGTCAATGGTGGAGAAGGATCTGGGGAATCCATAGTGGAGAAGGATCTGGGGGAGTCAATGGTGGAGAAGGATCTGGTGGAATCCATAGTGGAGAAGGATCTGGGGGAGTCAGTGGTGGAGAAGGATCTGGGGGAGACAGTGGTGGAGAAGGATCTGGGGGAGACAGTGGTGGAGAAGGATCTGGGGGAGACAGTGGTGGAGAAGGATCTGGGGGAGTCAGTGGTGGAGAAGGATCTGGGGGTATCCATAGTGGAGAAGGATCTGGGGGAATCCATAGTGGAGAAGGATCTGGGGGAGTCAATGGTGGAGAAGGATCTGTGGGAATCCATAGTGGAGAAGGATCTGGGGGAATCCATAGTGGAGAAGGATCTGGGGGAATCCATAGTGGAGAAGGATCTCCACCCCTGCATTTGAAAGACTGCTGCGCAAATACCGTGTGACATAAAATATTGCCACGATCGCCATTTTATTCTCTAGGGTCTTCTTTGTATCCAGTGTATATACTGTATACTCTCTATGTATGCGGTGTATATACTGTATACTATGTCTCCATTGTGTCTTGGTGTCACCATTGTGGATCTCTCTTCATAGGGTTGCTCTAAGGGGCCGCACAGCAATGAGAAACCTCCAGAAAATCTAAAACCCGACATCTCTGGAAGCAAAACCACCTCTGAGATCATTGTACGGGGCCCCAAGTCTGCAGAGAAGATGCTGAAGGAGAGGCCGAGGTAATGATAGTTCATGTCTGCCCCCCCCCCCCCTCGCAGAATATACAGGGGGGTAAGGGGGGTGCAAAGAGAGAAAAAAAGTGGTTGCACCGTGTGTGTGTGGGGGGGAGGGGTATGGCAGCAAAACGTCACCGGGCTCCTTCTTCAAGTGTATGGATTGATCATGTGTGTGTGTGAGGGGCTCCTCGGGGGACGTCCTTATAAAGGTCCCGTCCTGGTGGTGTGGTTATTACAGTCAGGCTGTCTGTTGTTGCAGTACTCAGGAGGAGATGCGCCCCCTTCTGGTGAAAGTTTCCCGCTCATTAGAAGAAGAGTTGGAGAAGATGACGTTGTCGGTGAAGTTGGACGCTCAGATAAAAGGTGAGGGGGGGAGGGGGGGGCTCATCATCTGGACGGTATAACACCCGGCGCAGTTTATGAAGCTCGCCCGTCTTCTCTAGAAATGTGAAATTTGTTGCTGTTATTTCTGCAGTTTTGCAATAAATACATTCATCATCTTTTATGTTACAGAGGAGACGGGGGTGACAGCGCTGGGGACGCGGTGTAAACGCTCCGGATGTAAAGAGGTGAGGGGGGGGGGGGGCGGTAATGTGTGTATGGAGGTGGGGGGGCGGTAATGTGTGTATGGAGGTGGGGGGGCGGTAATGTGTGTATGGAGGTGGGGGGGGCGGTAATGTGTGTATGGAGGTGGGGGGGGGGGGCAGTAATGTGTGTACAGAGGTGAGGGGGGATGGTAAAGTGTGTACGGAGGGGAGGGGGCGATAATGTCTGTACGGAGGTGGGGGGGGGGGGCGCAGTAATATGTGTACAGAGGTGAGGGGGGATGGTAAAGTGTGTACGGAGGGGAGGGGGCGATAATGTGTGTACGGAGGTGGGGGGGGCGCAGTAATATGTGTACAGAGGTGAGGGGGGATGGTAAAGTGTGTACAGAGGGGAGGGGGGGCGGTAATGTTTGTACAGAGGGGATGGCGTTCCCAGGTCTCATGCACATTGCGGATTGTACAGTGGCGTTCAGGGGCGTAAAAACAATGGCCCACGGCTGCGTTCAGAGCGCATTTATCAGTGTAATATATTCCCGTATGTATGACATTTATTCCATTCACCAGAATTAGTATTCTGCCAGTAGAATGACATACGTGTGTAAACATGCGTCCGTACGCGTTTCGTCCTGCATCATTACAGGCTTCTGTCTGCCAAGTCCCCCCCTCCCCCCGCTGTGTGTTGAGGCCTGCCATCCCTCATTATAGAAGTGAAAAGTGATTACCTCCCACCTTTCCTACAGGTTTATCAAGGAGCGGAGAGTGAGGAGGGGGTGTGCGTCTATCACTCGGGGGTCCCCGTCTTCCATGAAGGGTAAGGAGATGATTTCTGCTCCCCCTCCAAATATCCAATCATTCATCACCGCCAGATGAGGATATAACATCGGCTGCTGATTTTGTACGTTCGCCCCACTGACAAAGAAACGATCGTCTATAGTTCTATTGGTCGGTTTATTATAACAGTGAGAGAATAAAAACAAAAATATCCAGAAAAACACATTTCAAAAAAGTTATAAATTGATTTGCATTTTAATGAGTGAAATAAGTATGTGAACCCTTCACAAAACATGACTTAGTAGTTGGTGGAGAAACCCTTGTTGGTGATCACAGAGGTCAGACGTTTCTTGGAGTTGGCCTCCAGGTTCGCACATCTCAGGAGGGATTTTATCCTCTCCAAGTCATTAAGGTTTCCAGGCTGACGTTTGGTGACTCGAACCTTCAGCTCCCTCCACGTATTTTCTATGGGATTAAGGTCTGGAGACTGGCTAGGCCACTCCAGGACCTTAATGTTTATTTTTGAGCCACTCCTTTGTTGCCTTGGCCGTGTGTTTTGAGTCATTGTCATGCTAGAAGACCCATCCATGACCCATCTTCAGTGCCCTGGCTGAGGGAAGGAGGTTCTCACCCAAGATTTGATGGTACATGGCCCCGCCCATCGTCCCTTTGATGCGGTGAAGTTGTCCTGTCCCCTTAGCAGAAAAACACCCCCAAAGCATAATGTCTCCACCTCCATGTATGACGGTGGGGGATGGTGTTCTTGGGGTCATAGGACCTCCATGTATGACGGGGGGGATGGTGTTCTTGGGGTCATAGGACCTCCATGTATGACGGTGGGGGATGGTGTTCTTGGGGTCATAGGTCCTCCATGTATGGACGGTGGGGGATGGTGTTCCTGGGGTCATAGGTCCTCCATGTATGACGGTGGGGGATGGTGATCTTGGGGTCATAGGTCCTCCATGTATGACGGTGGGGGATGGTGTTCTTGGGGTCATAGGTCCTCCATGTTTGACGGTGGGGGATGGTGTTCTTGGGGTCATAGGACCTCCATGTATGACGGTGGGGGATGGTGTTCTTGGGGTCATAGGTCCTCCATGTATGACGGTGGGGGATGGTGTTCTTGGGGTCATAGGACCTCCATGTATGACGGTGGGGGATGGTGTTCTTGGGGTCATAGGACCTCCATGTATGACGGTGGGGGATGGTGTTCTCGGGGTCATAGGACCTCCATGTATGACGGTGGGGGATGGTGTTCTCGGGGTCATAGGACCTCCATGTATGACGGTGGGGGATGGTGTTCTTGGGGTCATAGGACCTCCATGTATGACGGTGGGGGATGGTGGTCTTGGGGTCATAGGTCCTCCATGTATGACGGTGGGGGATGGTGTTCTTGGGGTCATAGGACCTCCATGTAATGACGGTGGGGGATGGTGTTCTTGGGGTCATAGGTCCTCCATGTATGACGGCGGGGGATGGTGTTCTTGGGGTCATAGGTCCTCCATGTATGACGGTGGGGGATGGTGTTCTTGGGGTCATAGGACCTACATGTATGACGGTGGGGGATGGTGTTCTTGGGGTCATAGGACCTCCATGTATGACGGTGGGGGATGGTGGTCTTGGGGTCATAGGACCTCCATGTATGACGGTGGGTGGATGGTGTTCTTGGGGTCATAGGACCTCCATGTATGACGGTGGGGGATGGTGTTCTTGGGGTCATAGGACCTCCATGTATGACGGTGGGGGATGGTGTTCTTGGGGTCATAGGACCTTCATGTATGACGGTGGGGGATGGTGTTCTTGGGGTCATAGGTCCTCCATGTATGACGGCGGGGGATGGTGTTCTTGGGGTCATAGGACCTCCATGTATGACGGCGGGGGATGGTGTTCTTGGGTCATAGGTCCTCCATGTATGACGGTGGGGGGATGGTGATCTTGGGGTCATAGGACCTCCATGTATGACGGTGGGGGGATGGTGTTCTTGGGGTCATAGGTCCTCCATGTATGACGGTGGGGGATGGTGTTCTTGGGGTCATAAGACCTCCATGTATGATGGTGGGGGGATGGTGTTCTTGGGGTCATGGGTCCTCCATGTATGACGGTGGGGGATGGTGTTCTTGGGGTCATAGGACCTCCATGTATGACGGTGGGGGATGGCGTTCTTGGGGTCATAGGACCTCCATGTAATGACGGTGGGGGATGGTGTTCTTGGGGTCATAGGACCTCCATGTATGACGGTGGGGGATGGTGTCATAGGCTCTCCATGTATGACGGTGGGGGAGGGTGTTCTTGGGGTCATAGGTCCTCCATGTATGACGGTGGGGGATGGTGTTCTTGGGGTCATAGGACCTCCATGTATGACGGTGGGGGATGGTGTTCTTGGGGTCATAGGACCTCCATGTATGACGGTGGGGGGATGGTGTTCTTGGGGTCATAGGACCTCCATGTATGACGGTGGGGGGATGGTGTTCTTGGGGTCATAGGTCCTCCATGTATGACGGTGGGGGATGGTGTTCTTGGGGTCATAGGACCTCCATGTATGACGGTGGGGGATGGTGTTCTTGGGGTCATAGGACCTCCATGTATGACGGTGGGGGATGGTGTTCTTGGGGTCATAGGACCTCCATGTATGTCGGTGGGGGATGGTTTTCTTGGGGTCATAGGCCCTCCATGTATGACGGTGGGGGATGGTGTTCTTGGGGTTATAGGACCTCCATGTATGACGGTGGGGGATGGTGTTCTTGGGGTCATAGGACCTCCATGTATGACGGTGGGGGGGATGGTGTTCTTGGGGTCATAGGTCCTCCATGTATGACGGTGGGGGATGGGTGTCCTTGGGGTCATAGGACCTCCATGTATGACGGTGGGGGATGGTGTTCTTGGGGTCATAGGCTCTCCATGTATGACGGTGGGGGAGGGTGTTCTTGGGGTCATAGGACTTCCATGTATGACGGTGGGGGATGGTGTTCTTGGGGTCATAGGACCTCCATGTATGACGGTGGGGGATGGTGTTCTTGGGGTCATAGGACCTCCATGTATGACGGTGGGGGATGGTGTTCTTGGGGTCATAGGTCCTCCATGTATGACGGTGGGGGATGGTGTTCTTGGGGTCATAGGACCTCCATGTATGACGGTGGGGGATGGTGTTCTTGGGGTCATAGGACCTCCATGTATGACGGTGGGGGATGGTGTTCTTGGGGTCATAGGTCCTCCATGTATGACGGTGGGGGATGGTGTTCTTGGGGTCATAAGACCTCCATGTATGATGGTGGGGGATGGTGTTCTTGGGGTCATAGACCTCCATGTATGACGGTGGGTGATGGTGTACTTGGGGTCATAGGACCTCATGTATGACGGTGGGGGATGGTGTTCTTGGGGTCATAGGACCTCCATGTATGACGGTGGGGGATGGTGTTCTTGGGGTCATAGGACCTCCATGTATGACGGTGGGGGATGGTGTTCTTGGGGTCATAGGACCTCCATGTATGACGGTGGGGGATGGTGTTCTTGGGGTCATAGGTCCTCCATGTATGACAGTGGGGGGATGGTGTTCTTGGGGTCATAGGACCTCCATGTATGACGGTGGGGGATGGTGTTCTTGGGGTCATAGGTCCTCCATGTATGACGGTGGGGGATGGTGTTCTTGGGGTCATAGGACCTCCATGTATGACGGTGGGGGATGGTGTTCTTGGGGTCATAGGTCCTCCATGTATGACGGTGGGGGATGGTGTTCTTGGGGTCATAGGACCTCCATGTATGAGGGTGGGGGATGGTGTTCTTGGGGTCATAAGTCCTCCATGTATGACGGTGGGGGGATGGTGTTATTGGGGTCATAGGCCCTCCATGTATGACGGTGGGGGATGGTGTTCTTGGGGTCATAGGTCCTCCATGTATGACGGTGGGGGATGGTGTTCTTGGGGTCATAGGTCCTCCATGTATGACGGTGGGGGATGGTGTTCTTGGGGTCATAGGACCTCCATGTATGATGGTGGGGGATGGTGTTCTTGGGGTCATAGGTCCTCCATGTATGACGGTGGGGGGATGGTGTTCTTGGGGTCATATGTCCTCCATGTATGACGGTGGGGATGGTGTTCTTGGGGTCATAGGACCTCCATGTATGACGGTGGGGGATGGTGTTCTTGGGGTCATAGGTCCTCCATGTATGACGGTGGGGGATGGTGGTCTTGGGGTCATAGGACCTCCATGTATGACGGTGGGGGATGGTGTTCTTGGGGTCATAGGACCTCCATGTATGACGGTGGGGGGATGGTGTTCTTGGGGTCATAGGACCTCCATGTATGACGGTGGGGGATGGTGTTCTTGGGGTCATAGGTCCTCCATGTATGACGGTGGGGGATGGTGTTCTTGGGGTCATAGGTCCTCCATGTATGACGGTGGGGGATGGTGTTCTTGGGGTCATAGGTCCTCCATGTATGACGGTGGGGGATGGTGTTCTTGGGGTCATAGGACCTCCATGTATGACGGTGGGGGATGGTGTTCTTGGGGTCATAGGTCCTCCATGTATGACGGTGGGGGATGGTGTTCTTGGGGTCATAGGACCTCCATGTATGACGGTGGGGGATGGTGTTCTTGGGGTCATAGGTCCTCCATGTATGACGGTGGGGGATGGTGTTCTTGGGGTCATAGGACCTCCATGTATGACGGTGGGGGATGGTGTTCTTGGGGTCATAGGTCCTCCATGTATGGTGGTGGGGGATGGTGTTCTTGGGGTCGGTGAGTTGAGTTGATGCCAAAGATCTGGATTTTGGTCTCCTCTGACCACAACACTTTCCCTCGGTTCTCCTCGGAATCATTCGATGTTCATTAGTGATCGTCAGACGGACCTGTACATGTGATTTCCTGATCAGGGGGACCTTGCGGGGGCTGCAGGATTTCAGTCGATCGCGGTGTAGTGTGTTACCGATTGTTCTCTTGGTGACTATGGTCTCAGCTAAGATCAGTGACAAGATTCTCCCGTGTAGTTCTGGGCGGATTCCTCGCCGTTCTCATCATCATTGGACCTCCACCAGGTGAGAACTTGTATGGAGCCCCAGACCGAGGGAGATCAATCGTTATTTTGTGTTTCTTCCATTTGTGAATAATCCACCAACTGTTGTCACCTCTCACCGAGCTGCTTGGCGAGGGTCTTGTAGTCCATTCCAGCCTTGTGTAGGTCTACAATCTTCTCCCCGACATCCTTGGACAGATCTTTGGTCTTCCCCATGGTGGAGAGATTGGAATCTGATCGATTCTGTGGACAGGTGTGTTATATACAGGTAACAAGCTGAGATTAGGAGCACTCCCTTTAAGAGAGAAGAGAAGAGTGCTCCTAATCTCAGCTTGTTACCTGGAGCCAGAAATCTTGCTGATTGATTGGGGTTCACATACTTTCTCAGTGGTCAAACGTACAAAATCAGCAGCTGATCAAATACTTTTTTGCCTCCCTGTATGTACAACACACAGAGCAACTACCCCCCGTCCAGTCCAGGATGACATCTGTTCTCTGGGTTCATTCACAGAGCACACTATAGGGGTCCTTGATGTCACAGCTCTCAGTATACATTATATATACCTCTCTCTCCTCCTCTAGAATGAAGTATTGGTCCTGCTGCTGCTTTAAAACGAGCGACTTCAATGAATTCCTGGATCAGAAGGGATGTACCAACGGGAGGCATCTGTGGGTGCAACCACCGGGGAAACGGGTGAGGGCACAGCAATGATAAGAATGATAGTATTTAATATAACACAAAAATAATGGTGATAATAACAATATATACAGGGCCTGTGAGAATACACACTTTTCACATATTTATTTGTATCATTTATCATTTTCCTTCCACTTCACAATTATGTGACACTTTGTGTTGGTCCATCACATAAAATCCCAATAAAATACATTTATGTTTTTGGGTGTAACATGACAAAATGTGGGGAATTTCAAGGGGTATGAATACTTTTTCCAGGCACTGTACTATGATGATGTATCTCTGGGAGAGATGGAATTATCGCCCCCCTGTGTCTATCAGCCGTCATTACAATTGTAGCACACACATGGACAATCTCTATCATATAAAGACATTGGATATCCACTTGAGGGTAAAGTAACAGGTTCAGTTTAATGCTGCCCCCCAAAGTTTGCTTCTATTATCTTCTCTTACCCCTCCCCCACACTCATAGGAGAGAGAAGCAGAGGTCTCTCCCCACCTCATGTGACTGCGCTGGGTGGCTGAGTGCACGGAGGAAGAGGACTGAGTCCCCTGGGATCCATACCTTGAATATATATATAGATATATATGAAAAGAGACCCCGGATCTTCTGTCATTCCTATCCTGCGGTGTAACAGAAGTCTCATTGGTCAGGGTGACTCTCTTCGGTGAGGCCGCTCATATATACCAGAACACCCACTAATGGAAGGGGGTCCAATATACAAGAAGCAGTACGAGCTCCACACTTTATTTTTAGACAATATGTAGAAAAAGAAATCCAACACGTTTTGGGGGTGCAGATGCCCCCTGACGAAGGAGTGTCCGAACCTCGAAACGCGTTGGATTCTTTTTCTACAGATTATCACTTAGGACTCCTCAATCGCTAGTGTGGAGCTCTTTCTGCTTCTTGTGTAGTTGAATAGTAAGTATGTCCTTTAGTTTCCCCGGGTGAATGGAGCAGTGGGGGAGAGGGGGGGGGGGGTTGTGAATCTGTAGTTTATTGGATGATCTGTCCTCCTCTCGGCCTATCACTATCCGTCTCTCTCTCAGGAAGTTGCATGTCGCTATGACTGGCATCAGACCGGCAGCCTCGTCGTCATCACCGTTTATGCCAAGACTTCCATACCGGATCTCACCAAGATTAACGCCAATCGCACGCAGGTGAGAGATTCCAGATACTCCAGCACTAGCATGCGGCCAGTGAAAATAATTGAAGAGGACCTGTACTGGGGAAGCTGTGCCCAAAACCAGCAAGCGGGAGGCAAAGGACCA
This sequence comes from Lithobates sylvaticus, assembly GCA_028564925.1. Lineage (NCBI taxonomy): Eukaryota > Metazoa > Chordata > Amphibia > Anura > Ranidae > Lithobates > Lithobates sylvaticus. The sequence goes on along the minus strand of CM053033.1, from coordinate 1,659,655 downwards.
GTCACCAGCACTGTCTGAGGTCTCCCTGCAGCTGATCTTCTCCCCATTACTGACTTTCCATGACTTCTTCTCTGTGTGGAGGCGGCCATCTTGGTAGAGGCGGGGCTTTACTTCTTTATATCAGAGCTGCCGCCCTCCCCCCTGGTGACTGGTGATTTGATGACTGGAGGGGTAATGAGGAGAAAGGAAGGGCAGATCAACAGAATGGATAAAGAAAAAGCAGGGAGATCCTTCCGCTGCAGGTCCTCAGGTACAGCTTCCCCCTCCAGCAAGGAGAACAGTGAGCAGCACAGCAGTGACGTCACCAAATCTGGTGACACTCGCAGTCAGAGGGTGCAGTGCCTTAGATGATCTTACACTGCAGATATACAGCTATGAGGCTAAAGAACAGGAAGTGCCAAGTTATAATGGAGTGCCTAGGTGCAGGAAGTACTCTGATATCAGGAGTCTCTAGGCACAAGCAGTGCACTAATATTGGGAGTGCCTAGGTGCAGGAAGTGGACTTATTTCAGGGGTGTCTAGGCAAAGGAAGTGGACTGATATTGGGAGTGCCTAGGTGCAGGAAGTGGACTGATATCAGGGATGTCTAGGCACAGGAAGGGGACTGATATCAGGAGTGTCTAGGCACAGGAAGGGGACTGATATCAGGGGTGTCTAGGCACAGGAAGGGGACTGATATCAGGGGTGTCTAGGCACAGGAAGGGGACTGATATCAGGAGTGTCTAGGCACAGGAAGGGGACTGATATCAGGGGTGTCTAGGCACAGGAAGGGGACTGATATCAGGAGTGTCTAGGCACAGGAAGGGGACTGATATCAGGGGTGTCTAGGCACAGGAAGGGGACTGATATCAGGGGTGTCTAGGCACAGGAAGGGGACTGATATTGGGAGTTCCTAGGTGCAGGAAGTGGACTGATATCAGGGATGTCTAGGCACAGGAAGTTTACTGATATTGGGAGTTCCTAGGTGCAGGAAGTGGACTGATATCTGGAGTGCCTAGGTGCAGGAAGTGGACTGATATCTGGGGTTTCTAGGTGCAGGAAGTGGACTGATATCAGGAGTGTCTAGACACAGGAAGTGGACTGATATTGGGAGTGTCTAGGTGCAGGAAGTGGAATGATATCAGGGGTGTCTAGGCACAGGAAGTGGACTGATATCAGGGGTGTCTAGGCACAGGAAGTGGACTGATATCAGGGATGTGTTGGCACAGGAAACTGACTGATATCAGTGATGTCTAGGCACAGGAAGTGGACTGACATTAGAAGTGCCTAGGTACAGGAAGTGCACTGATATCTGGAGTGCCTAGGTTAAGGAAGTGGACTGATATCAGGGGTGTCTAGGCATAGGAAGTGGACTGATATTGGGAGTGTCTAGGCACAGGAAGTGGGCTGATATCAGGGGTGTCTAGGCATAGGAAGTGGACTGATATTGGGAGTGTCTAGGCACAGGAAGTGGACTGATATTGGGAGTGTCTAGGCACAGGAAGTGGACTGATATCGGGAGTGTCTAGGCACAGGAAGTGGACTGATATTGGGAGTGTCTAGGCACAGGAAGTGGACTGATATCGGGAGTGTCTAGGCACAGGAAGTGGACTGATATTGGGAGTGTCTAGGCACAGGAAGTGGACTGATATTGGGAGTGCCTAGGCACAGAAAGTACACATCCAGTTCTCAGGAGGATATAGGACTAAATGTAGATTTTTCAGGGTAGACATCATTAAGACCTCTAGATGTTTCCTATGAGACCACAAATGTTCAGTAAAAGGAGTGATTTGGGTCAGTTGAAGGGATTGCTGGTACATTTCTTGTCCGGGATAATAACATAAACGGACCAATCCGTGTTCTAGAGATAAGATTTGTCGCCTCTGACACCAATTCCCATGACACCATCTTCTGCCTCTCTCTGCAGCTGGACATTCAGATCACCTTTCAGAAGGACAAAGAATTCCGGAAGAAGGTGGAGCTGTGGGGGGTACGTATGAGATCGGGGAACAGGCGTTCTCTCTTTATTTGCTATGGTTGGGATTAAATTACATTTCTTAGATAAATAGGAAACTTTGATCAATAATTCTTTGTCTTCAGCTTTGGCAGGTGAAGCCCAAGTCTCCTTTTCACATTCTTAGTTGTGCAGTGTTAACAGAGCTCAATAGCTTAAGATGAAGTTTACAAAATCAGAGCAGTGGCCCCTCCTCTTAAGAGCAGTGAGTGGACCCCACCCCTCCAGAGCAGTGACTCCTCCCTTATTTAATCCAACAGATTGCTGTCTCTTTAGCTAACCCACAGTGCTCTGGGAATTCTGTGTCAAATGTGTAATAATAAAAATGGAAAACATCAGTTTAAATATAAAGTAAAGAAAAGTAAAAATGTCTCTAAGCCTTTGTAGTGTCCATTAAAAACGAAGCTGACTCTTATTAAATCAGTCTTATGACTTTAGGACCCGATCACCTGACATTTTCTTTTTCCTATTGGGGAGATTTCTCTCAACTTCCTGTCCTGTACCCACAGCAGGAAAGTGAGAGAAAATCTCTCCAAAATGATGTAAACCCCTTCGTAGTTGTCACCAGAACAGGTGTCCCCATTGGAAGATTTCTCCTCTATTCCTGTTTTGGTGACAACTCAAACTTTTGGACCTCCCCCCACATTCTCTGTCTGTGACACCAAGACATATATAAAGAGAAGGACAAGGAAGTAGCTGATTAGTCAGAGAGGCTCAATGTTGGTCACCGTCCGGTTACTCTCATCCTCACGGAACGTTCTCTTTTATCTCGGCAGGTCATTGATGTGGATAAAAGTTTTGTGAGTTTATTTGCAACAAAGGTGGAAATCACTCTGAAGAAGTCGGACGCGGTGACATGGGGCAGATTGGAGCTGACGGCCTTCACCCCCCAAATTACAGAGGAAGACGAACCGGAACCGACACCCCAGGAAAGTGGCGGAGAGGATTCTGATGATGACAACCTGAGCTGGTCAGAGGACGAGGAACCCGAGTGAGATGTCACCATGACCCGAAGAATGGAATTTATTTACATCATTTTTTATTTTATGTTTTCTTCTTTCTGTAACTTTTTCTTGATGCATATTAGATATCAATGTTGCATTATGTGGTCAAAAGTCTGTGAACCCCCCCCCCCCGGCCTTCACACATCTCTGAGTTCACTGGATATCCCATTCCAAAACCATAGCCAGTACTATAGAATTGCCCCCCCTCCCCAATGCCAATAATATGGAGGTCCCCCCATTGCCATTAGTATGGTGTTGCCCCCATGGCCAAAAATATGGAGTTTCCCCCAATGGCCCATAATATGGTGTCGTCTCCCATGGCCATTAGTAGGGTGCAGTCCTCCCACATGGCCATTAGTAGGGTGCAGTTGTCTCCCATGGCCATTAGTAGGGTGTAGTCCTCCCACATGGCCATTTGTATGGAGTTTCCTTCCATGGCCATTAGTATGGAGTTGCCACCAGTGGCCTTTAATATGGAATTGCCCCTATGGCCATTAGTATGGAGTTGCCTCCCCATGGCCATTAGTATGGAGTTGCCTCCCCATGGCCCTTAGTATAGTGTTGCCTCCCCATGGCCCTTAGTATGGAGTTGCCTCCCCATGGCCCTTAGTATGGTGTTGCCTCCCCATGGCCCTTAGTATGGTGTTGCCTCCCCATGGCCATTAGTATGGAGTTGCCTCCCCATGGCCCTTAGTATGGTGTTGCCTCCCCATGGCCCTTAGTATGGTGTTGCCTCCCCATGGCCATTAGTATGGTGTTGCCTCCCCATGGCCCTTAGTATGGTGTTGCCTCCCCATGGCCCTTAGTATGGTGTTGCCTCCCCATGGCCCTTAGTATGGTGTTGCCTCCCCATGGCCCTTAGTATGGTGTTGCCTCCCCATGGCCCTTAGTATGGAGTTGCCTCCCCATGGCCCTTAGTATGGTGTTGCCTCCCCATGGCCCTTAGTATGGTGTTGCCTCCCCATGGCCCTTAGTATGGTGTTGCCTCCCCATGGCCCTTAGTATGGAGTTGCCTCCCCATGGCCCTTAGTATGGTGTTGCCTCCCCATGGCCCTTAGTATGGTGTTGCCTCCCCATGGCCCTTAGTATGGTGTTGCCTCCCCATGGCCCTTAGTATGATGTTGCCTCCCCATGGCCCTTAGTATGGTGTTGCCTCCCCATGGCCCTTAGTATGGTGTTGCCTCCCCATGGCCCTTAGTATGGAGTTGCCTCCCCATGGCCCTTAGTATGGTGTTGCCTCCCCATGGCCCTTAGTATGGTGTTGCCTCCCCATGGCCCTTAGTATGGTGTTGCCTCCCCATGGCCCTTAGTATGGTGTTGCCTCCCCATGGCCATTAGTATGGTGTTGCCTCCCCATGGCCCTTAGTATGGAGTTGCCTTCCATGGCCAAAAATATGGAGTTGCCCAACTTTGTCAGTAGTATGAAGTTGCCCTGACCCCTCCCCCCTCCAATTGGCAATAATATGGAATTGCCCCCTTTGTAGGTGGCTATAACTTCCTCCACTCATCTGGGAAGGCTTTCCACAAGATTTTGGAGGGTGTCTGCGGGAATCTGTGTCCATTTGTGAGGTCAGGTACTGATGATGGATGAGAAGACCTGAATCACACATCAGGCTCCACATTGGGCACCAGAAAAAGTCCAGACTCACAGTCGGCATTCCAATTCATCTTAAAGGTGTTCAGTAGGGTTGAGGTTTGAGGAGGTTGAGGAAGTTGGGCTTCTTGCAGGACACCCCATCGTAAAAACCCTGGTCATTAATTTTAAGTGGATATAACCTCCTCCTCTCTTCTGGGAAGGCGTTCCACAACATTTTGGAGGGTGTCTGTAGGAATCTGGGCCCATTTGTGAGGCCAGGTATGTTGAATGAGAATATGTGGATCACAATTGGCATTCTAGTTCATCCCAAACGTGTCCAGTGGCGTTAAGGTCAGATCTCAGAGCTTGTTGGCTATCCCATTCCAACATCACGGGCATTAATATGAAGTTGTCCCTCTTTATGGCACTAACAACCTTCACTCTTCTAGGAAGGCTTTCCACAAGATTTTCACATTCGTCCCAAAGGTGTTCAGTAGGGTTGAGGTCAAGACACTCGAGTTCCTCCACTTATCACACCTATAAGAACTTGTTGGCCGTCACATCTAAAATCATGGCCATAAATATTTAATTTCCCCCTCCAAGGCCATTAATGTAGAGTTGCCCCCTTTGTGGCTATAACATCCCCCACTCTTCTGGTAAGACTTTCCATAAGATTTTGAAGGGTTTCTGGGGGGAATTTGTGTCCATCTGTGAGGTCAGGTACTGATGTTGGATGAGAAGACCTGGTTCACATGTTGAGCCTCACATTGGGCACCAGAAAAAAAGACCGGACTCACAATCAGTGATCCAGTTCACCCCAAAAGGTGATCAGTAGGGATGAGGTCAGGGCTCTGTACAGGACACTGGAGTTCCTCCACACCAAACTGGTCACACCACTGGTCTCATTCCAAAACTATGTTCATTTTATATGGAGTTCCCCCCTCCCCCTGAAAGCCATTAATAGGGAGTTGCCACCTTTGAGGTTATAACATCCTTTACTCTTCTAGGAAGACTTTCCAAAAGATTTTGCAGGGTGTCTGTGGGAATTTCTGAGATCAGGTACTGATGATGGATAAGAAGACCTTATACCAAAGGTCTTCCAAAAGTAGGGATGAGGTCAGGACTCTGTACAGGACACTCAAGTTCCTCCACACCAAACTGGTCACACCATGTCTTTATGGAGCTGGTTTTGTACACGGGGGGGGGGGGCACAGTCATGTCTTTATGGAGCTGGCTTTTTAATCGGAGGGGGGGGGCACAGTGTCATGTCTTTATGAGGTTGGCTTTGTACGGGGGGGGGGGGCACAGTCATGTCTTTATGGAGCTGGCTTTGTACACGGGGGGGGGGGGGGGGGGGGGGTACAGTCATGCTGGAACAGAAAAGGGTCTTCACCAAACTGTTACCACCAGGTTGGAGGATCACAATTGTCTACAATGTCTTTGTATGATGGAGGATCACCTGGACCCTTGACTGGAGACCCCTGGATGGAGGATTACCAGAACCCATCACTGGAGACCCCCTGATTGCCATCTTTGGAGGGGGGTTCCCTTCATTTCATTTTTACCCTGGTTTCCTTCTAAAGCCCCAAGGGTGACCTCTCCTTACAATGTCCTGGTCCCGGTGATACGTTTTGGTTATTGTTATATATATTTTTAAATAAATCTTTGTAATACCTCCTGGGAGTTGCTGGTATCATTTTTGCACCCATTGTTGGTAGAAGAGTCTGACTTTATGGTTTATAGACCACAGCTGATGTACACCATATACAATACGGGGGGGGGGGGGGGTGCACCCTCTCTCCATGTCCTGGTGACCACGGTCTCCACGGGACAAAACTTTGGGTTGTCACCAGAACAGGAAGGACCCTGGAGCACATTGGGGGTGTCCTGCATCTGTCAATGAACTGTGTGAGATAACGTTCCCAGCACACCATGGACCTCCAGAATGGGTCCAAAGCTTTATTCAATCAATCACATGAGGCTCCTCCAATCAGCCCGATGAAGGGGTCCTGCAAGCTTCCGAAATGTTGCTGTAATAACGTGATCACTGAATAAAGCTGAGGACCCGTTCTGGAGATCCTCGTGGGCTGGTGACATTCTCTCGCTTTCACTTTCTTCAGTTCCAGCCGATGGCCGCTGCAGCCCCCCCCCCCCCCCGCTAACACCGAACCCCAAACCTAACCCTACAGCCATCTTCTCAGGAACACGTGCGTTGGGAATTGTAACCCCAAACCTAACCCTACAGCCATCTCCTCAGGAACACGTGCGTTGGGATTTGTAACCCCAAACCTAACCCTACAGCCATCTCCTCAGGAACACGTGCGTTGGGAATTGTAACCCCAAACCTAACCCTACAGCCATCTCCTCAGGAACACGTGCGTTGGGAATTGTAACCCCCAAACCTAACCCTACAGCCTTCTCCTCAGGAACACGTGCGTTGGGAATTGTAACCCCCAAACCTAACCCTACAGCCATCTCCTCAGGAACACGTGCGTTGGGAATTGTAACCCCAAACCTAACCCTACAGCCATCTCCTCAGGAACGCGTGCGTTAGGAATTGTAACCCCCAAACCTAACCCTACAGCCATCTCCTCAGGAACACGTGCGTTGGGAATTGTAACCCCAAACCTAACCCTACAGCCATCTCCTCAGGAACACGTGCGTTGGGAATTGTAACCCCAAACCTAACCCTACAGCCATCTCCTCAGGAACACGTGCGTTGGGAATTGTAACCCTAAACCTAACCCTACAGCCTTCTCCTCAGGAACACGTGCGTTGGGAATTGTAACCCCTAAACCTAACCCTACAGCCATCTCCTCAGGAACACGTGCGTTGGGAATTGTAACCCTAAACCTAACCCTACAGCCATCTCCTCAGGATCACGTGCGTTGGGAATTGTAACCCCCAAACCTAACCCTACAGCCATCTCCTCAGGAACACGTGCGTTGGGAATTGTAACCCCCAAACCTAACCCTACAGCCATCTCCTCAGGAACACGTGCGTTGGGAATTGTAACCCCAAACCTAACCCTACAGCCATCTCCTCAGGAACACGTGCATTGGAAATTGTAACCCCAAACCTAACCCTACAGCCATCTCCTCAGGAACACGTGCGTTGGGAATTGTAACCCCAAACCTAACCCTACAGCCATCTCCTCAGGAACACGTGCGTTGGGACTTGTAACCCCAAACCTAACCCTACAGCCATCTCCTCAGGAACACGTGCGTTGGGAATTGTAACCCCAAAACCTAACCCTACAGCCATCTCCTCAGGAACACGTGCGTTGGGAATTGTAACCCCCAAACCTAACCCTACAGCCATCTCCTCAGGAACACGTGCGTTGGGAATTGTAACCCCCAAACCTAACCCTACAGCCATCTCCTCAGGAACACGTGCGTTGGGAATTGTAACCCCCAAACCTAACCCTACAGCCATCTCCTCAGGAACACGTGCGTTGGGACTTGTAACCCTAAACCTAACCCTACAGCCATCTCCTCAGGAACACGTGCGTTGGGAATTGTAACCCCCAAACCTAACCCTACAGCCATCTCCTCAGGAACACGTGCGTTGGGACTTGTAACCCTAAACCTAACCCTACAGCCATCTCCTCAGGAACACGTGCGTTGGGAATTGTAACCCCAAACCTAACCCTACAGCCATCTCCTCAGGAACACGTGCGTTGGGAATTGTAACCCTAAACCTAACCCTACAGCCATCTCCTCAGGAACACGTGCGTTGGGAATTGTAACCCCAAACCTAACCCTACAGCCATCTCCTCAGGAACACGTGCGTTGGGAATTGTAACCCCCAAACCTAACCCTACAGCCATCTCCTCAGGAACACGTGCGTTGGGAATTGTAACCCCAAACCTAACCCTACAGCCATCTCCTCAGGAACACGTGCGTTGGGAATTGTAACCCCCAAACCTAACCCTACAGCCATCTCCTCAGGAACACGTGCGTTGGGAATTGTAACCCTAAACCTAACCCTACAGCCATCTCCTCAGGAACACGTGCGTTGGGACTTGTAACCCCAAACCTAACCCTACAGCCATCTCCTCAGGAACACGTGCGTTGGGAATTGTAACCCCAAACCTAACCCTACAGCCATCTCCTCAGGAACACGTGCGTTGGGAATTGTAACCCCAAACCTAACCCTACAGCCATCTCCTCAGGAACACGTGCGTTGGGAATTGTAACCCCAAACCTAACCCTACAGCCATCTCCTCAGGAACACGTGCGTTGGGAATTGTAACCCCAAACCTAACCCTACAGCCATCTCCTCAGGAACACGTGCATTGGGAATTGTAACCCCAAACCTAACCCTACAGCCATCTCCTCAGGAACACGTGCGTTGGGAATTGTAACCCCCAAACCTAACCCTACAGCCATCTCCTCAGGAACACGTGCGTTGGGAATTGTAACCCCCAAACCTAACCCTACAGCCATCTCCTCAGGAACACGTGCGTTGGGAATTGTAACCCCAAACCTAACCCTACAGCCATCTCCTCAGGAACACGTGCGTTGGGAATTGTAACCCCCAAACCTAACCCTACAGCCATCTCCTCAGGAACACGTGCGTTGGGAATTGTAACCCCAAACCTAACCCTACAGCCATCTCCTCAGGAACACGTGCGTTGGGAATTGTACCCCCAAACCTAACCCTACAGCCATCTCCTCAGGAACACGTGCGTTGGGAATTGTAACCCCCAAACCTAACCCTACAGCCATCTCCTCAGGAACACGTGCGTTGGGAATTGTAACCCCAAACCTAACCCTACAGCCATCTCCTCAGGAACACGTGCGTTGGGAATTGTAACCCCAAACCTAACCCTACAGCCATCTCCTCAGGAACACGTGCGTTGGGAATTGTAACCCCAAACCTAACCCTACAGCCATCTCCTCAGGAACACGTGTGTTGGGAATTGTAACCCCCAAACCTAACCCTACAGCCATCTCCTCAGGAACACGTGCGTTGGGAATTGTAACCCCAAACCTAACCCTACAGCCATCTCCTCAGGAACACGTGCGTTGGGAATTGTAACCCCAAACCTAACCCTACAGCCATCTCCTCAGGAACACGTGCGTTGGGAATTGTAACCCTAAACCTAACCCTACAGCCATCTCCTCAGGAACACGTGCGTTGGGAATTTTAACCCCAAACCTAACCCTACAGCCATCTCCTCAGGAACACGTGCGTTGGGAATTTTAACCCCAAACCTAACCCTACAGCCATCTCCTCAGGAACACGTGCGTTGGGAATTGTAACCCCCAAACCTAACCCTACAGCCATCTCCTCAGGAACACGTGCGTTGGGAATTGTAACCCTAAACCTAACCCTACAGCCATCTCCTCAGGAACACGTGCGTTGGGAATTGTAACCCCAAACCTAACCCTACAGCCATCTCCTCAGGAACACGTGCGTTGGGAATTGTAACCCCAAACCTAACCCTACAGCCATCTCCTCAGGAACACGTGCGTTGGGACTTGTAACCCCCAAACCTAACCCTACAGCCATCTCCTCAGGAACACGTGCGTTGGGAATTGTAACCCCCAAACCTAACCCTACAGCCATCTCCTCAGGAACACGTGCGTTGGGAATTGTAACCCTAAACCTAACCCTACAGCCATCTCCTCAGGAACACGTGCGTTGGGAATTGTAACCCCAAACCTAACCCTACAGCCATCTCCTCAGGAACACGTGCGTTGGGAATTGTAACCCTAAACCTAACCCTACAGCCATCTCCTCAGGAACACGTGCGTTGGGAATTGTAACCCCCAAACCTAACCCTACAGCCATCTCCTCAGGAACACGTGCGTTGGGAATTGTAACCCCAAACCTAACCCTACAGCCATCTCCTCAGGAACACGTGCGTTGGGAATTGTAACCCCAAAACCTAACCCTACAGCCATCTCCTCAGGAACACGTGCGTTGGGAATTGTAACCCCAAACCTAACCCTACAGCCATCTCCTCAGGAACACGTGCGTTGGGAATTGTAACCCCCAAACCTAACCCTACAGCCATCTCCTCAGGAACACGTGCGTTGGGAATTGTAACCCCAAACCTAACCCTACAGCCATCTCCTCAGGAACACGTGCGTTGGGAATTGTAACCCTAAACCAAACCCTACAGCCATCTCCTCAGGAACACGTGCGTTGGGAATTGTAACCCTAAACCTAACCCTACAGCCATCTCCTCAGGAACACGTGTGTTGGGAATTGTAACCCCCAAACCTAACCCTACAGCCATCTCCTCAGGAACACGTGCCTTGGGAATTGTAACCCCAAATCTAACCCTACAGCCATCTCCTCAGGAACACGTGCGTTGGGAATTGTAACCCTAAACCAAACCCTACAGCCATCTCCCCAGGAACACGTGCGTTGGGAATTGTAACCCTAAACCTAACCCTACAGCCATCTCCTCAGGAACACGTGCGTTGGGAATTGTAACCCTAAACCTAACCCTACAGCCATCTCCTCAGGAACACGTGCGTTGGGAATTGTAACCCCAAAACCTAACCCTACAGCCATCTCCTCAGGAACACGTGCGTTGGGAATTGTAACCCCCAAACCTAACCCTACAGCCATCTCCTCAGGAACACGTGCGTTGGGAATTGTAACCCCAAACCTAACCCTACAGCCATCTCCTCAGGAACACGTGCGTTGGGAATTGTAACCCTCAACCTAACCCTACAGCCATCTCCTCAGGAACACGTGCGTTGGGAATTGTAACCCCCAAACCTAACCCTACAGCCATCTCCTCAGGAACACGTGCGTTGGGAATTGTAACCCCCAAACCTAACCCTACAGCCATCTCCTCAGGAACACGTGCGTTGGGAATTGTAACCCCAAACCTAACCCTACAGCCATCTCCTCAGGAACACGTGCGTTGGGAATTGTAACCCCTAAACCTAACCCTACAGCCATCTCCTCAGGAACACGTGCGTTGGGAATTGTAACCCCAAACCTAACCCTACAGCCATCTCCTCAGGAACACGTGCGTTGGGAATTGTAACCCCAAACCTAACCCTACAGCCATCTCCTCAGGAACACGTGCGTTGGGAATTGTAACCCCAAACCTAACCCTACAGCCATCTCCTCAGGAACACGTGCGTTGGGAATTGTAACCCCAAACCTAACCCTACAGCCATCTCCTCAGGAACACGTGCGTTGGGACTTGTAACCCCAAACCTAACCCTACAGCCATCTCCTCAGGAACACGTGCGTTGGGACTTGTAACCCCAAACCTAACCCTACAGCCATCTCCTCAGGAACACGTGCGTTGGGAATTGTAACCCCCAAACCTAACCCTACAGCCATCTCTTTAGGAACACGTGCGTTGGGAATTGTAACCCCAAACCTAACCCTACAGCCATCTCCTCAGGAACACGTGCGTTGGGAATTGTAACCCCAAACCTAACCCTACAGCCATCTCCTCAGGAACACGTGCGTTGGGAATTGTAACCCCCAAACCTAACCCTACAGCCATCTCCTCAGGAACACGTGCGTTGGGAATTGTAACCCCAAACCTAACCCTACAGCCATCTCCTCAGGAACACGTGCGTTGGGAATTGTAACCCCCAAACCTAACCCTACAGCCATCTCCTCAGGAACACGTGCGTTGGGAATTGTAACCCCAAACCTAACCCTACAGCCATCTCCTCAGGAACACGTGCGTTGGGAATTGTAACCCCCAAACCTAACCCTACAGCCATCTCCTCAGGAACACGTGCGTTGGGAATTGTAACCCCCAAACCTAACCCTACAGCCATCTCCTCAGGAACACGTGCGTTGGGAATTGTAACCCCCAAACCTAACCCTACAGCCATCTCCTCAGGAACACGTGCGTTGGGAATTGTAACCCTAAACCTAACCCTACAGCCATCTCCTCAGGAACACGTGCGTTGGGAATTGTAACCCCCAAACCTAACCCTACAGCCATCTCCTCAGGAACACGTGCGTTGGGAATTGTAACCCCCAAACCTAACCCTACAGCCATCTCCTCAGGAACACGTGCGTTGGGAATTGTAACCCAAACCTAACCCTACAGCCATCTCCTCAGGAACACGTGCGTTGGGAATTGTAACCCTAAACCAAACCCTACAGCCATCTCCCCAGGAACACGTGCGTTGGGAATTGTAACCCTAAACCTAACCCTACAGCCATCTCCCCAGGAACACGTGCGTTGGGAATTGTAACCCTAAACCTAACCCTACAGCCATCTCCTCAGGAACACGTGCGTTGGGAATTGTGTGTAAGGGGCCCCTACCTTCCATTGGGCCCCTGTGTAGCTGCACAGCCTGTACATATGATTTTTCCCCGCTTCTCCTAACAGAGAACAATTTCTGAAAAAATAAAACTTCTTTCCACCATACATCTCACAGATTAAAGTAGAGATACAAAGAAACAATAAAAATACAATTCAATTCTCAATGTATGGGGAAGGGTGACACCCCGACCATCAATTCCCGGCCTGAAGACACAACAGGAAGTGAGAGGAAATCTCTACAATTCGAGGGAAATCACAGTTGTCACCAGACCCAGAGTCCCAGAGAATTCCTGTTCTGGTGACAACTCTAAAATGTTGGATTTTTCCTTCACATTTGATGGTCCCCGGGATACAAAGAAAGGGGGGAATCCCCAACTGAGGAGACAGACAGGAGGTCCAATTCTTCCCCACTCCACCCACTATGGAGTGCATCTGGTATAGGAATGTCCATCCAGGGGTGAGGTGACCCGTCCCTGTGTGTCTGGGAGAGGGGGGGGGGGTTGGAATTTGGTTGTCACGTCTATGTGGAATTCTCCAAGTACATAAAGCCTCAGCCTATATGTAGAGGGATGAGCGAGGAGCGATCGGAGGATTGGAGCGAGGAGCCATCGGAGGATTGGGGCGAGGAGCGATCGGAGCGAGAAGCGATCGGAGGATTGGGGCGAGGAGCGATCGGAGGATTGGGGCGAGGAGCGATCGGAGCGAGAAGCGATCGGAGGATTGAGGCGAGAAGCGATCGGAGCGAGAAGCGATCGGAGGATTGGGGCGAGGAGCGTACGGAGGATTGGGGCAAGAAGTGATCGGAGGATTGGGGCGAGGAGCGATCGGAGCGAGAAGCGATCGGAGAATTGGGGCGGGGAGCGATCGGAGCGAGAAGCGATCGGAGGATTGGAGAGAGGAGCGATCGGAAGATTTGGGGCGAGGAGCGATCGGAGGATTGGGGCGAGGAGCGATCGGAGGATTGGGGCGAGGAGCGATCGGAAGATTTGGGGCGAGGAGCGATCGGAGGATTGGGGCGAGGAGCGATCGGAGGATTGGGGCGAGGAGCGATCGGAGGATTGGGGCGAGGAGCGATCGGAGGATTGGGGCGAGGAGACGGAATGAGCTCCCCGAAGAGAGAGTACCTGTGTAAGGTGCTGGTGGTGGGAGACCTGGGGGTGGGGAAGACGTCCATCATCCAGCGCTATGTACATAACATCTACTCCCAGTGCTACAGAGCCACCATCGGGGTGGACTTCGCTCTGAAGATCGTCCCCTGGGAGAAGGACACCATGGTGAGGCTGCAGCTCTGGGACATCGCCGGTGAGTCCCTTCAATTCCCATCTATTCCTGAGATTTATATATAAGTTTCTTAACCTCTCTGTTCACCTAGTGATCTGCCCAATAACACCCCTCCTGTATTAGAGCGCCCCCCACTCTGACCAGTAACACCCCTCCTGTATTAGAGCGCCCCCCACTCTGACCAGTAACACCCCTCCTGTATTAGAGCGCCCCCCACTCTGACCAGTAACACCCCTCCTGTATTAGAGCGCCCCCCACTCTGACCAGTAACACCCCTCCTGTATTAGAGCGCCCCCCCACTCTGACCAGTAACACCCCTCCTGTATTAGAGCGCCCCCCCACTCTGACCAGTAACACCCTCCTGTATTAGAGCGCCCCCACTCTGACCAGTAACACACCCCCCTCCTGTATTAGCACCCCCCATACATAACACCCAGAGCGCCCCCACATCTAACCCATAGCACCCCATACATCCTAGAACCCCATACATATTGAGACCCATAGCCCCCCAGTACATAACCCCATAGATCCAGTACCCCCATACATAACCCAAAGCCCCCCATAAAGGATAGCAACCCATAGCACCCCCATACATAACCCATAGCACCCCCATAATCCATAACACCCCATATAACCCAATCCATAGCCCATAGCACCCCATACATAACCCATAGAACCCCCATACATAATCCATAGAACCCCCATACATAAACCCATAGCACCCCCATACATAACCCATAGAACCCCCCTACATAACCCATAGAACCCCCATATAGCACCCCCATAATCCATAACACCCCATATAACCCATCCATAGCCCATAGCACCCCCATACATAACCCATAGAACCCCCATACATAATCCATAGAACCCCCATACATAACCCATAGCACCCCCATACCCATAGAACCCCCATACATAACCCATAGCACCCCATAACATAACCCCCATAGCACCCCCATACATAACCCATAGCACCCCCACACATAACCCATAGACCCCCATACCCCCATACATAACCCCATAGAACCCCCATACATAATCCATAGACCCCCATACATAACCCATAGAACCCCAACACATAACCCATAGACCCCCCATACATAACCCATAGAACCCCCATACATAACCCATAACACCCCCACACATAACCCATAGAACCCCCATACATAACCCATAGAACCCCCATACATAACCCATAGAACCCCCCACACATAACCCATAGAACCCCCCATACATAACCCATAGAACCCCCATACATAACCCATAGAACCCCCATACATAACCCATAGAACCCCCATACATAACCCATATAACCCCCATACATAACCCATAGAACCCCCATACATAACCCATAGAACCCCCATACATAATCCATAGAACCCATAGATCCCCCATACATAACCCATATAACCCCCATACATAACCCATAGAACCCCCATAACCCATAGCACCCCCACACATAACCCATAGAACCCCCATACATAATCCATAGAACCCCCATACATAACCCATAGCACCCCCAACCCATAGAACCCCCATATATAACCCATAGGACCCCCATATATAACCCATAGAACCCCCATACATAACCCATAGAACCCCCATACATAACCCATAGAACCCCACACATAACCCATAGAACCCCCATACATAACCCATAGAACCCCCATACATAACCCATAGAACCCCCATACATAACCCATAGACCCCCCATACATAACCCATAGCACCCCCACACATAACCCATAGCACCCCACACATAACCCATAGAACCCCCATACATAACCCATAGAACCCCCATATATAACCCATAGCACCCCCCATACATAATCCATAGAACCCCATACATAACCCATAGCACCCCCCACACATAACCCATAGAACCCCAATACATAAACCATAGAACCCCAACAAACCCCCCATACATAACCCATAGAACCCCATACATAACCCATAGCACCCCCACACATAGCCCATATAACCCCCATACACAATCCATATAACCCCCATACATAACCCATTGAACCCCCATACATAATCCATAGCACCCCCATACACAATCCATATAACCCCCATACATAACCCATAGAACCCCCATACATAACCCATAGCACCCCCATACATAATCCATAGAACCCCCATATATAACCCATAGAACCCCCATATATAACCCATAGCACCCCCATACATAATCCATAGAACCCCCATATATAACCCATAGCACCCCACACATAACCCATAAACCCCATATATAACCCATAGAACCCCCATATATAACCCATAGCACCCCCATACATAATCCATAGAACCCCAATACATAACCCATAGAACCCCCCACACATAACCCATAGAACCCCCACACATAACCCATAGAACCCCAATACATAAACCATAGAACCCCCATATATATCCCATAGCACCCCCACACATAACCCATAGAACCCCCATACATAACACATAGCACCCCCACACATAACCCATAGAACCCCCATACATAATCTATAGAACCCCCATACATAACCCATAGAACCCCCATACATAATCCATAGAACCCCCATACATAACCCATAGAACCACCATACATAATCTATAGACCCCCAATACATAACCCATAGAACCACCATACATAACCCATAGAACCCCAATACATAAACCATAGAACCCCCATATATAACCCATAGCACCCCCATACATAATCCATAGAACCCCCATACATAACCCATAGCACCCCCATACATAATCCATAGAACCCCCATACATAACCCATAGAACCCCCACACATAACCCATAGCACCCCCATACATAACCCATAGCACCCCCACACATAACCCATAGACCCCCATACATAATCCATAGAACCCCCATACATAACCCATAGAACCCCCATACATAACCCATAGAACCCCCATATATAACGCATAGCACCCCCACACATAACCCATAGAACCCCAATACATAACCCATAGAACCCCCACACATAACCCATGGCACCCCCATACATAATCCATAGAACCCCCATACATAACCCATAGAACCCCCATACATAATCCATAGACCCCCAATACATAAACCATAGAACCCCCATACATAATCCATAGAACCCCCATACATAACCCATAGAACCCCCATACATAACCCATAGAACCCCATATATAACGCATAGCACCCCCACACATAACCCATAGAACCCCAATACATAACCCATAGAACCCCCACACATAACCCATGGCACCCCCATACATAATCCATAGAACCCCCATACATAACCCATAGAACCCCCATACATAATCCATAGACCCCCAATACATAAACCATAGAACCCCCATACATAACCCATAGAACCCCCATACATAACCCATAGAACCCCAATACATAAACCATAGAACCCCAATACATAAACCATAGAACCCCCATATATAATCCATAGAACCCCCATACATAACCCATAGCACCCCATACATAACCCATAGAACCCCCATACATAACCCATAGAACCCCCATACATAACCCATAGCACCCCCACACATAACCCATAGCACCCCCATACATAACCCATAGAACCCCCCATACATAACCCATAGAACCCCCATACATAATCCATAGAACCCCCATACATAACCCATAGAACCCCCATACATAACCCATAGAACCACCATACATAACCCATAGAACCCCAATACATAAACCATAGCACCCCCACACATAACCCATAGAACCCCAATACATAAACCATAGAACCCCCATACATAACCCCTAGCACCCCAATACATAACCCATAGCACCCCATATATATCCCATAGAACCCCCAAAACATAACCCATAGAACCCCCACACATAACCCATAGCACCCCCATACATAACACATAGAACCCCAATACATAACCCATAGACCCCCAATACATAATCTATAGAACCCCCATACATAGCCCCTAGCACCCCAATACATAACCCATAGCACCCCCATACATAACCAATATAACCCCAATACATAACCCATAGAACCCCAATACATAACCCATAGCACCCCCATACATAATCCATAGAACCCCCATACATAATCCATAGAACCCCCATACATAACCCATAGAACCCCCATACATAACCCATAGAACCCCCATACATAATCCATAGAACCCCCATACATAACCCATAGAACCCCCATACATAATCCATAGAACCCCCATACATAACACATAGAACCCCCATACATAACCCATAGAACCACCATACATAATCTATAGAACCCCCATACATAGCCCCTAGCACCCCAATACATAACCCATAACACCCCCACACATAACCAATATAACCCCAATACATAACCCATAGAACCCCAATACATAACCCATAGCACCCCCATACATAATCCATAGAACCCCCATACATAATCCATAGAACCCCCATATATAACCCATAGCACCCCCATACATAACCCATAGAACCCCCATATATAACCCATAGCACCCCACACATAACCCATAGAACCCCATATATAACCCATAGAACCCCCATATATATAACCCATAGCACCCCCATACATAATCCATAGAACCCCAATACATAACCCATAGAACCCCCACACATAACCCATAGCACCCCCACACATAACCCATAGAACCCCAAAACATAAACCATAGAACCCCCATATATATCCCATAGCACCCCCATACATAACCCATAGAACCCCCATACATAACACATAGCACCCCCACACATAACCCATAGAACCCCCATACATAATCCATAGAACCCCCATACATAACCCATAGAACCACCATACATAATCTATAGACCCCCAATACATAACCCATAGAACCACCATACATAACCCATAGAACCCCAATACATAAACCATAGAACCCCCATATATAACCCATAGCACCCCCATACATAATCCATAGAACCCCCATACATAACCCATAGCACCCCCATACATAATCCATAGAACCCCCATACATAACCCATAGAACCCCCACACATAACCCATAGCACCCCCATACATAACCCATAGCACCCCCACACATAACCCATAGACCCCCATACATAATCCATAGAACCCCCATACATAACCCATAGAACCCCCATACATAACCCATAGAACCCCCATATATAACGCATAGCACCCCCACACATAACCCATAGAACCCCAATACATAACCCATAGCACCCCCACACATAACCCATAGAACCCCAATACATAACCCATAGAACCCCCACACATAATCCATGGCACCCCCATACATAATCCATAGAACCCCCATACATAACCCATAGAACCCCCATACATAATCCATAGACCCCCAATACATAAACCATAGAACCCCCATACATAACCCATAGAACCCCCATACATAACCCATAGAACCCCAATACATAAACCATAGAACCCCAATACATAAACCATAGAACCCCCATATATAACCCATAGCACCCCCATACATAATCCATAGAACCCCCATACATAACCCCTCCATAGACCCCCATACATAATCCATAGCACCCCCATACATAACCCATAGAACCCCCACAAACCCCATACCCATAGAACCCCCATACATAACCCAGAGAACCCCAATACATAACCCATAGAACCAACCCCAAAAACATAAACCATAGAACCCCCACACCCATAGAACCACCATACATAAACCATAGAACCCCAATACATAAACCATAGAAACCCCCACACATAACCCATAGCACCCCCATACATAAACCATAGAACCCCCAATACATAACCCATAGAACCCCAATACATAACCCATAGCACCCCCATACATAAACCCATAAACCCCAAACACAGACCCCCCCAGAGAACCCCCACACATAACCCATAGCACCCCCATACATAACCCATAGCACCCCATACATAACCCATAGACCCCCAATACATAATCCATAGAACCCCCATACATAACCCATAGCACCCCCATACATAACCCATAGAACCCCCATACATAACCCATAGAACCCCCATACATAACCCATAGAACCCCCATACATAACCCATAGAACCCCCATACATATCCATAGAACCCCCATACCCATAGAACACCCCCATAACAAACCATAGAACCCCCATACATAAACCCATAGAACCCCATACATACACCCTAACTGCCACCGTACCATACAACCATAGATAACCCCAAACATAACCCATAGAACCCTATAGAACCCCCATACATAACCCATAGAACCCCCATACATAACCCATAGAACCCCATACATAACCCCCCAATACATAACCCATAGAACCCCCATACATATATAACCCATAACATGAACCCATAGAACCCCCATACATAACCCATAGAACCCCCATACATAATCCCATAGAACCCCCCAATACATAATCCATAGAACCCCCATACATAACCCATAGCACCCCCATACATAATCCATAGAACCCCCATACATAACACATAGAAACCCCATACATAACCCATAGAACCACCATACATAATCCATAGAACCCCCATACATATCCCATAGAACCCCCATACATAACCCATAGAACCCCCACACATAACCAATAGAACCCCCATACATAACCCATAGAACCCCCCACACATAACCCATATAACCCCAAACATAACCCATAGAACCCCCATACATAAGCCATAGAACCCCCATACATAATCCATAGAACCCCCATACATAACCCATAGAACCCCCATACATAACCCATAGAACCCCAATACATAACCCATAGAACCCCCACACATATTCCATAGAACCCCCATACATAACCCATAGAACCCCCATACATAACCCATAGCAACCCCATACATAACCCATAGAACCCCCCATACATAACCCATAGAACCCCAATACATAACCCATAGACCCCCACACATAACCCATAGAACCACAATACATAAACCCATAGAACCCCCATACATAACCCATAGCACCCACCAATACATAACCATAGAACCCCCATACATAACCCATAGAACCCCCAATACATAACCCCCATACCCACCCCCCATACATAACCCATAGAACCCCCCCATACATAACCCATAGAACCCCCATACATACATACGAACCCCCCATAGCAACCCCCACACACAACCATAGAACCCCATACATAACCCATAGAACCCCCACCCATACATAAACCCCCCATAGAACCCCAATACATAAACCATAACCCCCATACATAACCCATAGAACCCCCATACATATAGAACCCCCATACATAACCATAGAACCCCCATACATAACCCATAGAAACCCCCATACATAAACCCATAGCACCCCCATACATAACCCCATAGAACCCCATACATAAACCATATCACCCCCCATACATAACCCATCCATATATAACCCATAGCACCCCCATACATAACCCATAGCACCCCCATACATAACCCATAACCCATAGAACCCCCATACATAACCCATAGCACCCCACACATAACCCATAGAAGCCCCCCATACATAACCCATAGAACCCCCATACATAACCCATAGAACCCCCCATAGCACCCCCACCCCATAGGAACCCCATAAACCCATAGAACCCCCATACATAACCCATAGAACCCCCATACATAACCCATAACCCCCATACATAAACCCATAGACCCCCATACATAACCCTATAGAACCCCCCATAGCCCATACCCCCATACACATAACCCATAGCACCCCACACATAACAATATAACCCCATATAGCCCAACCCCCCATAGCATACATAGAACCCCATAGCACCCCCATACATAACCCATAGAACCACCATACATAACCATAGAACCCCCATAGACCCCCCATACATAACCCATAGAACCCCCATACATAACCATAGAACCCCCATACATAACCCATAGAAACCCCCATACATAACCATAGAACCCCCATACATAACCCATAGAACCCCCATACATAATCCATAGCACCCCATACATAACCCATACCCCATACATAATCCATAGAACCCCCATACATAACCCATAGAACCCCCATATCTATAGAACCCCCATACATAGCCCCTAGCACCCCCATACATAACCCATAGCACCCCCACACATAACCAATAGAACCCCAATACATAACCCATAGAACCCCAATACATAACCCATAGAACCCCCATACATAACCCATAGAACCCCCATACATAATCCATAGAACCCCCATACATAACCCATAGAACCCCCATACATAACCCATAGAACCCCCATACATAACCCATAGAACCCCCATACATAACCCATAGAACCCCAATACATAAACATAGCACCCCACACATAACCCATAGAACCCCCATATATAACCCATAGCACCCCCATACATAACCCATAGCACCCCCACACATAACCCATAGAACCCCAATATATAAACCATAGAACCCCCCATACATAACCCATAGCACCCCCATACATAACCCATAACATAACCCATAGAACCCCCATACATAACCCATAGAACCCCAATACATAAACCATAGCACCCCCACACATAACCCATAGAACCCCCATATATAAACCATAGCACCCCCATACATAACCCATAGAACCCCCATATATAACCAATAGCACCCCCACACATAACCCATAGAACCCCAATACATAAACCATAGCACCCCCACACATAACCCATAGAACCCCCACACATAACCCATAGCACCCCCATACATAACCCATAGCACCCCCATACATAATCCATAGAACCCCAAACATAACCCATAGAACCCCCATACATAACCCATAGAACCCCCATACATAAACCATAGAACCCCCATACATAACCCATAGAACCCCCCCACATAACCCATAACCCCCCCATAGCACCCCCACACATAACCCATAGAACCCCCATACATAACCCATAGAACCCCCATACATAACCCATAGCACCCCCCCACATAACCCATAGAACCCCCATACATAACCCATAACCCCCAAACATAACCCATAGAACCCCAATACATAATCCATAGAACCCCCATACATAACCCATAGAACCCCCATACATAACCCATAGAACCCCCATACATAACCCATAGCACCCCCACACATAACCCATAGAACCCCAATACATAAACCATAGAACCCCCATACATAACCCATAGCACCCCCATACATAACCCATAGAACCCCCCCCATACAAAACCCATAACCCCCCCATAACTATAGAACCCCCATACATAACCCATAGAACCACCATACATAACCCATAGAACCCCAATACATAACCCATAAACCCATAACCCATAGAACCCCCATACATAATCCATAGAACCCCCATACATAAACCATAGAACCCCCAATCATAACCCATAGAACCCCCATACATAACCCATAGCACACCCCCATACATGCACACCATAGCACCCCCACACATAACCCATAGAACCCCCATACATACCCCATAGAACCCCAATACATAAACCATAGCACCCCCACACATAACCCATAGAACCCCCATATATAACCCATAGAACCCCCATACATAACCCATAGCACCCCCACACATAATCCATAGAACCCCAATACATAATCTATAGAACCCCCATACATAGCCCCTAGCACCCCAATACATAACCCATAGCACCCCCCCCCCATAGCACCCCCACACATAACCAATAGAACCCCCATACATAACCCCTAGAACCCCAATACATAACCCATAGCACCCCAATACATAATCCATAGAACCCCCATACATAATCCATAGAACCCCCATACATAACCCATAGAACCCCCATACATAATCCATAGAACCCCCATACATAACCCATAGAACCCCAATACATAACCCATAGCACCCCAATACATAACCCATAGCCCCCCAATACATAATCCATAGAACCCCCATACATAACCCATAGCACCCCCATATATATCCCATAGCACCCCCACACATAACCGATAGAACCCCCATACATAATCCATAGAACCCCAATACATAACACATAGAACCCCCATACATAATCCATAGAACCCCCACACATAACCCATAGACCCCCCAATACATAATCCATAGAACCCCCATACATAGCCCATAGCACCCCAATACATAACCCATAGCACCCCCACACATAACCAATATAACCCCAATACATAACCCATAGAACCCCCATACATAACCCATAGAACCCCAATACATAACCCATAGAACCCCCATACATAATCCATAGCACCCCCATACATAACCCATAGACCCCCATACATAATCCATAGAACCCCCATACATAATCCATAGCACCCCCATACATAATCCATAGCACCCCATACATAACCCATAGAACCCCCATACATAACCCATAGAACCCCCATACATAATCCATAGACCCCCAATACATAATCCATAGAACCCCCATACATAATCCATAGCACCCCCATACATAATCCATAGAACCCCCATACATAATCCATAGCACCCCCATACATAATCCATAGCACCCCAATACATAATCCATAGAACCCCCATACATAATCCATAGCACCCCCATACATAATCCATAGACTCCCATACATAATCCATAGAACCCCCAAACATAATCCATAGCACCCCCATACATAACCCATAGACCCCCACACATAACCCATAGCACCCCCATACATAACCCATAGACCCCCACACATAACCCATAGAACCCCAATACATATAATCCATAGAACCCCCCATACATAACCCATAGCACCCCATATATATCCCATAGCACCCCCACACATAACCGATAGAACCCCCATACATAATCCATAGAACCCCCATACATAACACATAGAACCCCCATACATAATCCATAGAACCCCCACACATAACCCATAGACCCCCAATACATAATCTATAGAACCCCCATACATAGCCCCTAGCACCCCAATACATAACCCATAGCACCCCCACACATAACCAATATAACCCCAATACATAATCCATAGAACCTCCATACATAATCCATAGAACCCCCATACATAACCCATAGAACCCCCATACATAACCATTCTCTATGACATCACTCACTATGACATCACTCTCTATGACATCATTCACTATGACATCACTCTCTATGACATCACTCACTATGACATCACTCTGTATCATCTCCTTCTCTCATTGGTTGTCCTCCTCAGGTCAGGAGCGCTTTGGTCACATGACCCGGTTGTATTACCGGGAGGCGGCGGGGGCGTTGGTGGTCTGTGACCTGGGCCGGGCGACCACCCTACAATCCGTCCATCGATGGAAGGAAGATCTGGACTCTAAAGTGTCCCTGAGGAACGGGAACCCGATCCCTACTGTCCTCATCGCCAACAAGTGTGACCTCCTCCCCTCCCGGGGCCACAGCCAGGACGTGGAGGAGCTGGGCCAGCAACTTGGGTTTACAGATTGTCACATGACCTCTGCGAAGGTAAGTGCTGTCTATATGTGGGGGGAGGGGGGCAATCCTCCATTGTTACCCCCCCTTCCCCTCCCCCCATGTACAATGCTCCGCAGACAATTGTCTTTTCCTCCCCCCAGGAGAATGTGAACATCCATGAAGCCGTGTCCTGTCTGATTCGATCGATGGTCACACACATGGAGGATTCCGGATCTGTAGAGGACGCCACCATTGTGAAGCCGTCTCTCCATCATTTCCCCTACACCAGAAGATGTTCCCAGTGCTGCCGCATATAGTGATAGCAAGGGGGGAGGGGACTAATAGAGGGTCACCGCCTACTTCCTGGACTGAGATTCTCAGAGGTGACACAGTCATATAAATCCTGGTGCCTGTGCAGTTCTTGGTGGTGTTCACAAATGTCTGACACAGATCAGCCCCTGATGATGGACCTCAATGATAAAATGTGGAACTTTTCTGAAGAATGATCTCGTTATTGTATATTGTGACAATGGAAATGATTTCTAGAGAGTTACTGACAGGTCCACTTTAATCTGCCCCCCAGGAACTCTTCCCAGTAAGTGGGGGGGGGGGTAATATTAGCATTTTATTAACTTTTTCTTAGGAAAAATAACAAATAATTGAAATAAATGATATTTGTAGGATATTTCCGGTTACTATATACTCCTCTGAGGGGGCCAATTATCAACCAATCAGATTCTGTGTTTAATGCTCCCCGGACATCATGGTGGAGGCGGCCAATGAGAGCGTCTCTTCCTATAGAAGGATTTCTGTATTACTATTTATGTAGAAGTGATATTACCCCCCCAAATCTCTGACATCCAATCCATCGGCTTCATCAACGACTTCAATCAGACCAGATATTACCGATAACCCCGCCTACTGGTGACACCCCCCGCCTACTGGTGACACTCCATCTACTGGTGACACACCCCCGCCTACTGGTGACACACCCCCGCCTACTGGTGACACTCCATCTACTGGTGACACACCCCCGCCTACTGGTGACACTCCATCTACTGGTGACACCCCCGCCTACTGGTGACACTCCATCTACTGGTGACACAGCCCCCCCCCCGCCTACTGGTGACACACCCACCCCATCCTACGCCACTTCTACCAACTCCCTCCCCCCCCCCCCACCCCCGCCTACTCCACCACCCCGCTACCACCTCCCCCCACCCCCCCCCTCCCTCCCCCCCCTCCCCTAACCACCCACCCCCCACACCCCCCCACCCCCCCCCCCCCCGCCTGACCCACTCCTACGAATCACCCCCCCCCCCCCCCCCTCTGGTGACCACCTCCCCCCGCCCCTCCCCCCCCCCCTTTACCACTCCTATCTCCCCCCTGCCCCGTGACACTCCATCTACTCCCCTCCCTGTGACACACCCCCGCCTACTGGCTCCCACCTCCCCACCCGTGACATCCCCACCCTATCCCCGAACCCCCCCTCTACTGGTACACCACCAACACCCCCCAGCCCTCCGCAGCTACTGGTGACTCCAACCCCCGCAACTCACCTCCCCCCCTACCCACACCCCCACATGTACCCCCCTCTCCCCTCCCAAGCACCAGGAGATCTACTGGTGACCCGTGACCCCCGCCCGCCTACAGTGTGGTGACACTCCATCTCTGGTGACACCCCCACCCTACTGGTGACAACACTCCATCTACTGGTGACACACCCCCGCCTACTGGTGACAGACCCCCCGCCTACTGGTGGACACTCCATCTACTGGTGACACTCCGCCTACTGGTGACAGACCCCCGCCTACTGGTGACACCCACCCCCCTGCCTACTGGTGACACACCCCCGCCTACTAGGTGGACACACCCTGCATACTGGTGACACACCCCCGCCTACTGGTGAAACTACACACCCGCCCTACTGGTGACCGCCCCCCCTGGTGACACCCCCCCTACTGGTGACACCCCCCCCCCCCCCTTACTGGTGACACTACTGGTGAACCCTGCCTACTTGGTGACCCCCCCCCCCGCCTACATGGTGACACACCCCACCTACTGGTGACACCCCCACGCCTACTGGTGACACTCCATCTACTGCTGACACACCCCCCACCTACTGGTGCACCGCCCCGTCCTGACGTGAACACCCCGCCTACTGGTGACAGACCCCCCGCCTACTGGTGTACAACTCCATCTACTGGACAAACTACCTGGTGACACTCCGCCTACTGGTCTACTGGTGACAGACCCCCGCCTACTGGTGACAACACCCGCCTACTGGTGACACCATCTACTGGTGACTCACCCCCACCTACTGGTGACACACCCCCCTGCCTACTGGGTGACACAACCCCGCCTACTGGTGACCCCCCCTGCCTACACACCCTGCATACTGGTGACACACCCCCGCCTACTGGTGAACACCCCCCGCCTACTGGTGACACAACCCGCCTACTGGTGACCCCCCCGCCTACATGTGACACACCCCACTACGACACCCCACGACTGGTGACACACCCCCGCCTACTGGTGACCCCCCCCCCCCCACCGACTGGTGACACCCCCCCCACCGACTGGTGACACCCCCCCACCTATTGGTGACACCTGCCTACTGGTGACTCCCCGCCTACTGGTGACAGATTTGTAACAAGTAAGAGGATCTGTGATTGCGTTACCATAGCAAAACTTTGCATCTATAACTATAAGGATTCTCCACAACAAGAGGACAGCCAACACCTTCCAGGGCCTCAAACACTCCCCTCCCACTGGGCCTCAAACACTCCCTCCTCCTCCTTCTGGGGCTCAAACACTCCCCTCCTCCTCCTCCAGGGGCTCAAACACTCCCCTCCTCCTCCTTTATCAGGGGCTCAAACATTCCCCCTCCTCTTCCTCCTCCAGAGGCTCAAACACAGTCTGCAGATTAGGGACTCTGGAGCCGGAGGCACTATGGAGATCATTACATAAAATGGGGTCACTTTGCTGTTATTTTCCACTGATGGTTATTCGGCAACAATTCCCGGATTGCGGCTCTCAGTGGGATTTGGCTCAGATTTCACAATTAGCTGATGGGAATCATCACACATTTCTATGCAGTACATCGATCGGATATGTCGCCCACCTGAGCAGGAGAGACGATGAGCGCCCCCTGTATGTAGAATCTCATCCCCGAGGAGGACGACTTCCCAATTCCATCCTCAGAGCTGGAAGTCAGGATGTGAGAGGACGCCGCAAATTCCTCCGGGGGAGGGGATCTATACATCCCTACAGATCTGTATTCAGTCATACATCAATACATCAATCAATACACCATACAATCAATACATCAATCAATACATCAACCAATACACCATACAATACATCAATCAATACATCAATCAATACATCAATCAATACATCAATCAATACATCATACAATCAATACATCAATCAATACATCATACAATCAATACATCAATCAATGCACCATGCAATCAATACATCAATCAATACATCAATCAATACATCAATCAATACATCATACAATCAATACATCAATCAATACACCATACAATCAATACATCAATCAATGCACCATGCAATCAATACATCAATCAATACATCAATCAATACATCAATCAATACATCATACAATCAATACATCAATCAATACATCATACAATCAATACATCAATCAATGCACCATGCAATCAATACATCAATCAATACATCAATCAATACACCATACAATTAATACATAAATCAATACATCAATTAATACACCATACAATCAATACATTAATCAATACATCATATAATCAATACATCAATCAATACATTAATCAATACATCAATCAATACATCAATCAATACACCGTACAATCAATACATCAATCAATACATCAATCAATACACTGTATAATCAATACATCAATCAATACACTGTATAATCAATACATCAATCAATACACTGTATAATCAATACATCAATCAATACACCATACAATCAATACATCAATCAATACACCATACAATCAATACATTAATCAATACACCATACAATCAATACATCAATCAATACACCATACAATCAATACATCAATACATCAATCAATACACCATACAATCAATACATCAATCAATACACCATGCAATCAATACATCAATCAATACACCATACAATCAATACATCAATCAATACATCATACAATCAATACATCAATCAATACACCATACAATCAATACATCAATCAATACACCATACAATCAATACATCAATACATCAATCAATACACCATACAATCAATACATCAATTAATACACCATACAATCAATACATTAATCAATACATCATATAATCAATAAATCAATCAATACATTAATCAATACATCAATCAATACATCAATCAATACACCGTACAATCAATACATCAATCAATACATCAATCAATACACTGTATAATCAATACATCAATCAATACACTGTATAATCAATACATCAATCAATACACCATACAATCAATACATCAATCAAAACACCATACAATCAATACATTAATCAATACACCATACAATCAATACATCAATCAATACACCATACAATCAATACATCAATACATCAATCAATACACCATACAATCAATACATCAATCAATACACCATACAATCAATACATCAATCAATACACCATACAATCAATACATCAATACATCAATCAATACAGGGGCCCCTTTATGAGTTCTGAGTGTTGGGCTTTGCCGGGTTCCTGGATGGAGAATCGTCGGATTGTTGCGGAATGATCGAACTTCATTCCTCCTCCTCGTCTTTTATTGACATCAAACATTCTGGATTCACAGAGACCATAAAAAGTCATCCGAGTGCAAAACTTCCCGAAAACACAAAACCACCAAAACGAACCCAACGTGACATTTC
Organism: Lithobates sylvaticus; assembly: GCA_028564925.1. Lineage (NCBI taxonomy): Eukaryota > Metazoa > Chordata > Amphibia > Anura > Ranidae > Lithobates > Lithobates sylvaticus. Next base: position 1,629,301 of record CM053033.1, on the reverse strand, counting down.
ACACATTCCCATCCCTCCGAAAATAAAATCCCCGTCCATAAAACGTTCCCGGGGGGGGGGTAACATCTCTCCAGGAACGCCCCCGTCTGCAGGAAACAAACCTGTCCACAAGAGGGCGACATTGTGACCTTTCCATAGAAGACCAAAGATCTTCCCTTCTATCCCGACAATTGTCTCTTCATTCACCCGGGATATAGGAATTTCTCCGTAATAGGGAGGAGCTCGACGTTCAACTGTAACATCGGGGGTTCCCTGAAGAGCGAAACTTATGGGGTGTCCACGGCAAATTTGGGCGCCCGAGGAACGCCCCATAATGCACTGCGGGAGCCCAGTGGTCTTCCTTGTGGATCATCTTTAGAAGAGGCTTCCTTCTGGGACGACAGCCATGCAGACCAATTTGATGCAGTGTGCGGCGTATGGTCTGAGCACTGCCAGGCTGACCCCCCACCCCTACAACCTCTGCAGCAATGCTGGCAGCACTCATACGTCTATTTCCCAAAGACAACCTCTTGATATGACGCTGATCACGTGACCTCAAATTCTTTGGTGGACCATGGCGAGGCCTGTTCTGAGGGGAACCCGTCCTGTTATACCGCTGGATGGTCTTGGCCACCGTGCTGCAGATCAGTTTCAGGGTCTTGGCAATCTTCTTATAGCCTCGGCCATCTGTATGTAGAGCAACAATTCTTATCTTCAGATCCTCAGAGAGTTCTTTCCCACGAGGTGCCATGTTGTACCTCCAGTGACCAGTATGAGAGAGTGAGAGCGATAACACCAAATTTATCACACCTGCTCCCTATTCACACATGAGACCATGTAACACAA
>CM053033.1:1593099-1628147 GCA_028564925.1 Lithobates sylvaticus | reverse complement strand
CGCTACTGTGACACTACATCTTATCTGGTACCCACCCCCCCCAGCCCCTACGGAGACACACCCCCGCCTACTGATGACACGCCATCAACTGTGTGACACACCCCCCGCCTACTGGTGACCCAACTCCATCTACCTGGTGGTACACAAACAACCTCCTCACCTGGTGACAGACCCCGCCTACATGTGACAAACCCCCCCTGCCTACTGTGTGACACGTACTACCCCCATCCTACATGGTAGGACACCCCCAATTCCACCCATGTATCACACCCCCGGCCAACACAGGTTGACACAAACCCGCCTACTGGTGACCCCCCCGTCCTAACCATTCTGACCCCACCCCACTCGTCACTCCAGGTGTGTAACACCCCCCACCCTACTTGTGCACCCTCCATCTACAGCTGACACACCCCCCACCTACTGTAGACAACGCCCCCCCCTCCTACTGGTTACACTCAATTTCAACCTTGACAAACTCCGTGCACTGAGTGACAGTGCACTCCCCGGCGTACTCCTGACACTCTCCCCTGCCTGCTGGTGACACAACCCCTGTCCAACTGGTACACCCCCTGCAAACTGTTGTGAGCCACATCCCCCCCACCTCCTACTTGGAGTTTCAGGATTGCCCCCGCCTACCCCTGACACAACCCTCCTACTGGTGATACCACCCGAGCCTACATGGTCACACCGATCCACCTGACTGGTGACCAAACCCCCACAACTCCTACTTCCTCCTGTGCCCACCCCCCCCCCCACCGACTGGACAAACCCCCCCCACCGACAGGTGACACCTCCCCCACCGACTTGGTGACAAAATCCCGCCTACTCATGACACAGAACCCTTCATATACTGGTTACACCACCCCCACCTGATTGCGTTTACCATAGCCAAACTTTGCATCTATAACTATAAAGGCTTCTCACACACAAAGACAGCCAACACTCCTCCAGAGTTGCCTCACTCCTCCCCTCACCACTTGGACCATCAAACACTCCTCCACCTCCTCTTGGGCTCAAACACTACTTACAAACACTTTTCTACTTCTCTAACTCTCACTCTACACTCTCTATACACTTTTACACGAACCTATATTGATCACTACTCTATCTTCATAGTTCACACTTTACTACTAATAACACAAACCACATCTTCTTCTTTACACTCTGCTCACTCTGACTACTACTACTCACCAATAACACTTCTTTCTCTAACCTCTCGCTACTTTTAATCTGACTCTACTTTTATAAACCGCCTCCACCTCCTCCAGGTGCTCAAACACTACCTCTCCCTCCTCCTCCTCCTTTTATCAGGGTCATTCAACCATCCCCTCCTACATCCATCCACCACTAGAGAGCTTCAAACATACTGTTCTGCAGATTAGGGACTCTGGAGCCGGAGGCACTATGGAGATCATTACATAAAATGGGGTCACTTTGCTGTTATTTTCCACTGATGGTTATTCGGCAACAATTCCCGGATTGCAGCACTCAGTGGGGTTTGGCTCAGATTTCACAATTAGCTGATGAGACTCATCTCACATTTCTATGCAGTACATCGATCGGATATGTCGCCCACCCGAGCAGGAGAGACGATGAGCGCCCCCTGTATGTAGAATCTCATCCCGAGGAGGACGACTTCCCAATTCCATCCTCAGAGCTGGAAGTCAGGATGTGAGAGGACGCCGCAAATTCCTCCGGGGGAGGGGATCTATAGATCCCTACAGATCTGTATTCAGTCATACATCAATACATCAATCAATACACCATACAATCAATACATCAATCAATACATCAATCAATACACCATACAATACATCAATCAATACATCAATCAATACATCAATCAATACATCAATCAATACACCATACAATACATCAATCAATACACCATACAATACATCAATCAATACATCATGCAATCAATACATCAATCAATACATCAATCAATACATCATACAATCAATACATCAATCAATACACCATACAATCAATACATCAATCAATACATCAATCAATACACCATACAATACATCAATCAATACATCAATCAATACACCATACAATACATCAATCAATACATCATGCAATCAATACATCAATCAATACATCATGCAATCAATACATCAATCAATACACCATACAATCCATACATAAATTAATACATCAATTAATACACCATACAATCAATACATTAATCAATACATCATATAATCAATACATCAATCAATACATTAATCAATACATCAATCAATACATCAATCAATACACCATACAATACATCAATCAATACATCAATCAATACATCAATCAATACACCATACAATACATCAATCAATACATCATGCAATCAATACATCAATCAATACATCAATCAATACATCAATCAATACATCATACAATCAATACATCAATCAATACACCATACAATCAATACATCAATCAATACATCAATCAATACACCATACAATACATCAATCAATACATCATGCAATCAATACATCAATCAATACATTAATCAATACATCAATCAATACATCAATCAATACATCAATCAATACACTGTATAATCAATACATCAATCAATACATCAATCAATACAGGGGCCCCTTTATGAGTTCTGAGTGTTGGGCTTTGCCGGGTTCCTGGATGGAGAATCTTCGGATTGTTGCGGAATGATCGAACTTCATTCCTCCTCCTCGTCTTTTATTGACATCAAACATTCTGGATTCACAGAGACCATAAAAAGTCATCCGAGTGCAAAACTTCCCGAAAACACAAAACCACCAAAACGAACCCAACGTGACATTTCACACATTCCCATCCCTCCGAAAATAAAATCCCCGTCCCGGGGGGTAACATCTCTCCAGGAACGCCCCCCGTCTGCAGGAAACAAACCTGTCCACAAGAGGGCGACATTGTGACCTTTCCATAGAAGACCAAAGATCTTCCCTTCTATCCCGACAATTGTCTCTTCATTCGCCCGGGATATAGGAATTTCTCTATAATAGGGAGGAGCTCGACGTTCGACTGTAACATCGGGGGTTCCCTGAAGAGCGAAACTTATGGGGCGTTCACGGCAAATTCGGGCGCCCGAGGAACACCCCCGGAACGCAGTGCATTGCTGTATGATGACTGGCCAAAGCATTCACCCAAACTGCATGCTTTGGCCAATCCCAGCGCCCTCTGCTAAGAGATCCATAATTGGCCAAAGGCAGTGGTGGTGTTGGAGGTGTGTTTGGGGTGGTGATCATGTTGGAATACTGCCCTGCGGTCCAGTCTCTGAAGGGAGGGGATCATGCTCTGCTTCAGTATGTCACAGTACATGTTGGCATTCATGGTTCCCTCAATGATCTGTAGCCCCCCCAGTGCTGGCAGCACTCATGCAGCCCCAGACCATGACACTCCCACCACCATGACACTCCCCCCACCATGACACTCCCCCCTCCATGACACTCCCACCACCATGACACTCCCACCAACATGACACTCCCCACCACCATGACACTCCGACCACCATGACACTCCCACCACCATGACACTCCCCCCACCATGACACTCCCCCCACCATGACACTCCCCACCACCATGACACTCCCCACCACCATGACCCTCCCCCCACCATGACACTCCCCCCACCAAGACACTCCCCCCACCATGACACTCCCCCCCCCACCAAGACACTCCCCCCACCATGACACTCCCCCCACCATGACACTTCCCCCACCAAGACACTCCCCCCACCATGACACTCCCCCCACCAAGACACTCCCCCCACCATGACACTCCCCCCACCATGACACTCCCCCACCAAGACACTCCCTCCACCAAGACACTCCCTCCACCAAGACACTCCCCCCACCAAGACACTCCCCCCACCAAGACACACCCACCACCATGACACTCCCCCCACCATGACACTCCCACCCACCATGACACTCCCACCACCATGACACTCCCCCCACCATGACACTCCCACCACCATGACACTCCCACCACCATGACACTCCCCCCCACCAGGACACTCCCACCACCATGACACTCCCCCACCAAGACACTCCCACCACCATGACACTCCCCCCACCATGACACTCCCCCCACCAAGACACTCCCCCACCAAGACACTCCCCCACCAAGACACTCCCCCACCATGACACTCCCCCCACCATGACACTCCCCCCACCAAGACACTCCCACCACCATGACACTCCCCCACCAAGACACTCCCACCACCATGACACTCCCCCCACCATGACACTCCCCCCACCAAGACACTCCCCCACCATGACACTCCCCCACCAAGACACTCCCCCCACCATGACACTCCCCCACCATGACACTCCCCCCCACCAAGACACTCCCCCCACCATGACACTCCCCCCACCATGACACTCCCCCCCACCATGCTTGACTGTAGACAAGACACACTTGTCTTTGTCCTCCTCACCTGGTTGCCCCCACACACGCCTGACACCATCTGACACCAAATACCTTTATCTTGGTCTCATCAGACCACAGGACGTGGTTCCAGTAATCCATGTCCTTAGTCTTCTTGTCTTCAGCAAACTGTTTGTGGTCTTTCTTGTGCATCATCTTTAGAAGAGGCTTCCTTCTGGGACGACAGCCATGCAGACCAATTTGATGCAGTGTGCGGCGTATGGTCTGAGCACTGACAGGCTGACCCCCCCCCACCCCTACAACCTCTGCAGCAATGCTGGCAGCACTCATACGTCTATTTCCCAAAGACAACCTCTGGATATGACGCTGAGCATGTGACCTCAACTTCTTTGGTGGCCCATGGCGAGGCCTGTTCTGAGAGGAACCTGTCCTGTTATACCGCTGGATGGTCTTGGCCACCGCGCTGCAGATCAGTTTCAGGGTCTTGGCAATCTTCTTATAGCCTCGGCCATCTTTATGTAGAGCAACAATTCTTATCTTCAGATCCTCAGAGAGTTCTTTGCCATGAGGTGCCATGTTGTACTTCCAGTGACCAGTATGAGAGAGTGAGAGCGATAACACCAAATGTAACACACCTGCTCCCCATTCACACCTGAGACCTCGTAACACTAACGAGTGGTGCCTCCGGCTTCTCCTCCTCTCCCTCCTGCTGGCTGTCAGCAGCTTTAGGTGGAGCCACAGGGGGGTTGGTTTCAGGGATTGCCCCCCCCCTCCCCACCACTCCAGTCACCCCCCTCTCCTGTCCAAGATCCCCTTCCCCCGCAGCTTCAATCCTCCTGTGCCCCCCCCCCCTCCCCTCTCCCTTCCTCAGATGTCAGCTGCTGAAGGCACACAGTGGGATCGGTTTCACAATGGGAAGTGGGAGGAGTGGTCGTCTTCCTTCCTTCATGAATGGACACATTGAGTGATCGGTACCAATCGCACCTTTGTTCATTCATAACTGAAGCCACAGGGAGGTGAATGAACAGGAAGCCTCTGAGACCTCAGAGGGAAGGCTGGGGATCTGTCCTCAGTCAATTGTCTCAGTCTCAAAAGTGAGACAATGGGGGGGGGGGGGTAGAACCCCCGATATTTCACCAAAGCCCCCCCCTCCCCCTCACAGCAGGGCTGTCGATAAAATGTATTAAATAATTACAAATTTTTTTTTTAAATTAAAGGCAGGGATGTGAGGGGGGGGGGGCGCGGAGCCACGCTCAGGGCCAATCACCTGACCCCACCCAGGATGGGGAGGGGGAGTGTACGCTCAGGGCCAATCACCTGACCCCACCCCGGATGGGGGAGGGGGGAGGGGGGTTGTACGGGCCCTTGTTGGTGTCCCCCGTACTTCATCCATCATTGTCTGTATTCTCAATGAAGATTTTATTATATAAGAGAGGAGAGAATATTCCGGGGAAGTTCCCCCCCTCCTCCTCCGGGGGATCTGCCCCCCCTGCCCCCCCCCCCGTAATTGGGCGGAGCTCCGTCTATTTCTGACTCCTCGCCGCCCAGCAATGAAGAGTTTATAGGAGACGATGATGTCCTCGGGGGGGGGGGGGGGGGTCTCTTTTATATGAATTCATTTCACACCAAAGAGAAGAATTTCCTGAAAAGGAAAACGCTTCCATTGTCTCCGATGTGATTGGATCCAGCCGGGACCCCGCCCACATCTCTGGCATCAGAAGAGAAGAGAAAACCGCCGAGGGAACTTTACACTTTACATTGGTTCAAAGTCCAGTATCCAAAAAGGGGGATCAGACACAGAAAGGAGACGGGGGGGGGGAGGGGGTCACCTACTCAAAAGTATCTAAATACCTGACCATAGTACATCTCACCTACCTACATCACTGACACCCCCTGACAACCCCCCGACACCCCCGGCACCCCGACACCCCAACCAACAGACCCTGACTCCCCCTCCCCAACACCTCCTGACCCCCAACACCTCCTGACCCCCCGACACCCCACTCAACACACCCTGACAACCCCCTGACACCCCCCGGCACCCCGACACCCCAACCAACAGACCCTGACAACCCCCTGACACACCCCTGACACCCCCCGGCACCCCGACACCCCAACCAACACCCCCTGACAACCCCCTGACACCCCCTGGCACCCCGACATCCCAACCAACAGACCCTGACAACCCCCTGACACACCCCTGACTCCCCCTCCCCAACACCCCCTGACCCCCAACACCTTCTGACCCCCCGACACCCCACTCGACACACCCTGACAACCCCCCGACACCCCAACCAACACCCCCTGACAACCCCCTGACACCCCCCGGCACCCCGACATCCCAACCAACAGACCCTGACAACCCCCTGACACACCCCTGACTCCCCCTCCCCAACACCCCCTGACCCCCAACACCTTCTGACCCCCCGACACCCCACTCGACACACCCTGACAACCCCCCGACACCCCAACCAACACACCCTGACAACCCCCTGACACACCCCTGACTCCCCCTCCCCAACACCCCCTGACCCCCAACACCTTCTGACCCCCCGACACCCCACTCGACACACCCTGACAACCCCCCGACACCCCAACCAACACACCCTGACAACCCCCCGACACCCCCTGGCACCAAACCCCGACACCCCCTGACTCCCCCTCCCCGACACCCCTGACTCCCCCTCCTCAACACCCCACCCGACACCCCCTGGCCCCCAACCCCCCCCCCCCCGACACCCCCTGACCCCCCGACACCCCACTCGACACACCCTGACAACCCCCCGACACCCCCTGACTCCCCCTCCCCGACACTCCCGACACCCCTGACTCCCCCTCCCTGACACCCCACCCGACACCCCCTGACCACCAACCCCCCCGACACCCCCTGACCCCCCAACCCCCCCACCTGGAGTTCAGGGGTCTCCAGTGAAGGGCCCCATTGCTTCTACATCATAGAAGATACAATGTGGAGAGCTGAGCTCTTCTGACCAGCCATAGGTGTGCTCAGTCTATTGCATTAGGCCGCCCCCCCCCCCCCCCCCGGGGCCCTCCAGCTGTTTTGAAACTACAAGTCCCATGAGACATTGCGAGACCCCGACAATCACAGGCGTGACTCCTAGAGGCAGAGAGGCATGCTGGGATTTGTAGTTTCACCACAGCTGGAGAGCCGAGGATCCCTTCCCCCTGTCTGCACCCAAATGTATGAAAACATGGGAGGTGATAGTAGGGCAGAGGGCGGAGTCAGTCGTTTTTTATGTTTATTCATTTTATTTCTTTCTTACAATTTATTTTTTTTGGAGCCCCATTAGAGTAGGGTGACCAGACATCCCCGGATTGAGGACACTGTCCCCGCACCAAGTCTGTCCCCGGATTGAGGACACTGTCCCCGGACCAAGTCTGTCCCCGGATTGAGGACACTGTCCCCGGACCAAGTCTGTCCCCGGATTGAGGACACTGTCCCCGGACCAAAACTGTCCCCGGTTTTGTCCCCGGATTGAGGACACTGTCCCCGGATTGAGGACACTGTCCCCGGACCAAGTCTGTCCCCGGATTGAGGACACTGTCCCCGGACCAAGTCTGTCCCCGGATTGAGAACACTGTCCCCGGACCAAGTCTGTCCCCGGATTGAGAACACTGTCCCCGGACCAAGTCTGTCCCCGGATTGAGGACACTGTCCCCGGACCAAGTCTGTCCCCGGATTGAGGACACTGTCCCCGAACCAAGTCTGTCCCCGGATTGAGGACACTGTCCCCCGGACCAAGTCTGTCCCCGGATTGAGGACACTGTCCCCGGACCAAGTCTGTCCCCGGATTGAGGACACTGTCCCCGGACCAAGTCTGTCCCCGGATTGAGGACACTGTCCCCGGACCAAGTCTGTCCCCGGATTGAGGACACTGTCCCCGGACCAAGTCTGTCCCCGGATTGAGGACACTGTCCCCGGACCAAGTCTGTCCCCGGATTGAGGACACTGTCCCCGACCAAGTCTGTCCCCGGATTGAGGACACTGTCCCCGGACCAAGTCTGTCCCCGGATTGAGGACACTGTCCCCGGACCAAGTCTGTCCCCGGATTGAGGACACTGTCCCCGGACCAAGTCTGTCCCCGGATTGAGGACACTGTCCCGGACCAAGTCTGTCCCCGGTTTTGTCCCCGGATTGAGGACACTGTCCCCGGATTGAGGACACTGTCCCCGGACCAAGTCTGTCCCCGGATTGAGGACACTGTCCCCGGACCAAGTCTGTCCCCGGATTGAGAACACTGTCCCCGGACCAAGTCTGTCCCCGGATTGAGGACACTGTCCCCGGACCAAGTCTGTCCCCGGATTGAGGACACTGTCCCCGAACCAAGTCTGTCCCCGGATTGAGGACACTGTCCCCGGATTGAGGACACTGTCCCCGGACCAAGTCTGTCCCCGGATTGAGGACACTGTCCCCGGACCAAGTCTGTCCCCGGATTGAGGACACTGTCCCCGGACCAAGTCTGTCCCCGGATTGAGGACACTGTCCCCGACCAAGTCTGTCCCCGGATTGAGGACACTGTCCCCCGGACCAAGTCTGTCCCCGGATTGAGGACACTGTCCCCGAACCAAGTCTGTCCCCGGATTGAGGACACTGTCCCCGGACCAAGTCTGTCCCCGGATTGAGAACACTGTCCCCGGACCAAGTCTGTCCCCGGATTGAGGACACTGTCCCCGGACCAAGTCTGTCCCCGGATTGAGGACACTGTCCCCGAACCAAGTCTGTCCCCGGATTGAGGACACAGTCCCCGGACCAAGTCTGTCCCCGGATTGAGGACACTGTCCCCGGACCAAGTCTGTCCCCGGATCGAGGACACTGTCCCCGGACCAAGTCTGTCCCCGGATTGAGGACACTGTCCCCGGACCAAGTCTGTCCCCGGATTGAGGACACTGTCCCCGGACCAAGTCTGTCCCCGGATTGAGGACACTGTCCCCGGACCAAGTCTGTCCCCGGATTGAGGACACTGTCCCCGGACCAAGTCTGTCCCCGGATTGAGGACACTGTCCCCAGACCAAGTCTGTCCCCGGACCAAGTCTGTCCCCGGGTTGAGGACACTGTCCCCGGACCAAGTCTGTCCCCGGATTGAGGACACTGTCCCCGGATTGAGGACCCTGTCCCCGGACCAAGTCTGTCCCCGGATTGAGGACCCTGTCCCCGGACCAAGTCTGTCCCCGGATTGAGGACCCTGTCCCCGGACCAAGTCTGTCCCCGGATTGAGGACCCTGTCCCCGGACCAAGTCTGTCCCCGGATTGAGGACACTGTCCCCGGACCAAGTCTGTCCCCGGATTGAGGACACTGTCCCCGGACCAAGTCTGTCCCCGGATTTGTCCCCGGATTGAGGACACTGTCCTCGGACCAAGTCTGTCCCCGGATTGAGGACACTGTCCCCGGATTGAGGACACAGTCCCCGGATTGAGGACCCTGTCCCCGGACCAAGTCTGTCCCCGGATTGAGGACACTGTCCCCGGACCAAGTCTGTCCCCGGATTGAGGACACTGTCCCCGGACCAAGTCTGTCCCCGGATTGAGGACACTGTCCCCAGACCAAGTCTGTCCCCGGATTGAGGACACTGTCCCCGGATTGAGGACACTGTCCCCAGAACAAGTCTGTCCCTGGATTGAGGACACTGTCCCCGGATTGAAGACACTGTCCCCAGACCAAGTCTGTCCCCGGATTGAGGACACTGTCCCCGGACCAAGTCTGTCCCCGGATTGAGGACACTGTCCCCGGACCAAGTCTGTCCCCGGATTGAGGACACTGTCCCCGGACCAAGTCTGTCCCCGGATTTGTCCCCGGATTGAGGACACTGTCCCCGGACCAAGTCTGTCCCCGGATTGAGGACACTGTCCCCGGACCAAGTCTGTCCCCGGATTTGTCCCCGGATTGAGGACACTGTCCCCGGACCAAGTCTGTCCCCGGATTGAGGACACTGTCCCCGGATTGAGGACACAGTCCCCGGATTGAGGACCCTGTCCCCCGACCAAGTCTGTCCCCGGATTGAGGACACTGTCCCCGGACCAAGTCTGTCCCCGGATTGAGGACACTGTCCCCGGACCAAGTCTGTCCCGGGATTGAGGACACTGTCCCCAGACCAAGTCTGTCCCCGGATTGAGGACACTGTCCCCGGATTGAGGACACTGTCCCCAGACCAAGTCTGTCCCCGGATTGAGGACACTGTCCCCGGATTGAGGACACTGTCCCCAGACCAAGTCTGTCCCCGGATTGAGGACACTGTCCCCGGACCAAGTCTGTCCCCGGATTGAGGACACTGTCCCCGGACCAAGTCTGTCCCCGGATTGAGGACACTGTCCCCGGACCAAGTCTGTCCCCGGATTGAGGACACTGTCCCCGGACCAAGTCTGTCCCCGGATTTGTCCCCGGATTGAGGACACTGTCCCCGGACCAATTCTGTCCCCGGATTGAGGACACTGTCCCCAGACCAAGTCTGTCCCCGGAGTGAGGACACTGTCCCCGGATTGAGGACACTGTCCCCGGATTGAGGACACTGTCCCCAGACCAAGTCTGTCCCCGGATTGAGGACACTGTCCCCGGATTGAGGAGTCTGTCCCCGGATTGAGGACACTGTCCCCAGAACAAGTCTGTCCCCGGATTGAGGACACTGTCCCCGGATTGAAGACACTGTCCCCGGACCAAGTCTGTCCCCGAATTGAGGACACTGTCCCCGGATTGAGGACACTGTCCCCGGATTGAGGACACTGTCCCCGGACCAAGTCTGTCCCCGAATTGAGGACACTGTCCCCGGACCAAGTCTGTCCCCGGATTGAGGACACTGTCCCTGGACCAAGTCTGTCCCCGGATTGAGGACACTGTCCCCGGACCAAGTCTGTCCCCGGATTTGTCCCCGGATTGAGGACACTGTCCCCCGGACCAAGTCTGTCCCCGGATTGAGGACACTGTCCCCAGACCAAGTCTGTCCCCGGATTGAGGACACTGTCCCCGGATTGAGGACACTGTCCCCGGATTGAGGACACTGTCCCCAGACCAAGTCTGTCCCCGGATTGAGGACACTGTCCCCGGATTGAGGACACTGTCCCCGGATTGAGGACACTGTCCCCAGACCAAGTCTGTCCCCGGATTGAGGACACTGTCCCCGGACCAAGTCTGTCCCCGGATTGAGGACACTGTCCCCGGACCAAGTCTGTCCCCGAATTGAGGACACTGTCCCCGGACCAAGTCTGTCCCCGGATTGAGGACACTGTCCCCAGACCAAGTCTGTCCCCGGATTGAGGACACTGTCCCCGGACCAAGTCTGTCCCCGAATTGAGGACACTGTCCCCGGATTGAGGACACTGTCCCCGGATTGAGGACACTGTCCCCACACCAAGTCTGTCCCCAAATTGAGGACACTGTCCCCGGACCAAGTCTGTCCCCGGATTGAGGACACTGTCCCCGGACCAAGTCTGTCCCCGGATTGAGGACACTGTCCCCGGACCAAGTCTGTCCCCGGATTGAGGACACTGTCCCCGGACCAAGTCTGTCCCCGGATTGAGGACACTGTCCCCGGACCAAGTCTGTCCCCGGATTGAGGACACTGTCCCCGGACCAAGTCTGTCCCCGGATTGAGGACACTGTCCCCAGACCAAGTCTGTCCCCGGACCAAGTCTGTCCCCGGATTGAGGACACTGTCCCCGGACCAAGTCTGTCCCCGGATTGAGGACACTGTCCCCGGATTGAGGACCCTGTCCCCGGACCAAGTCTGTCCCCGGATTGAGGACCCTGTCCCCGGACCAAGTCTGTCCCCGGATTGAGGACCCTGTCCCCGGACCAAGTCTGTCCCCGGATTGAGGACACTGTCCCCGGACCAAGTCTGTCCCCGGATTGAGGACACTGTCCCCGGACCAAGTCTGTCCCCGGATTTGTCCCCGGATTGAGGACACTGTCCCCGGACCAAGTCTGTCCCCGGATTGAGGACACTGTCCCCGGATTGAGGACACAGTCCCCGGATTGAGGACCCTGTCCCCGGACCAAGTCTGTCCCCGGATTGAGGACACTGTCCCCGGACCAAGTCTGTCCCCGGATTGAGGACACTGTCCCCGGACCAAGTCTGTCCCCGGATTGAGGACACTGTCCCCAGACCAAGTCTGTCCCCGGATTGAGGACACTGTCCCCGGATTGAGGACACTGTCCCCAGAACAAGTCTGTCCCCGGATTGAGGACACTGTCCCCGGATTGAGGACACTGTCCCCAGACCAAGTCTGTCCCCGGATTGAGGACACTGTCCCCGGACCAAGTCTGTCCCCGGATTGAGGACACTGTCCCCGGACCAAGTCTGTCCCCGGATTGAGGACACTGTCCCGGACCAAGTCTGTCCCCGGATTGAGGACACTGTCCCCGGACCAAGTCTGTCCCCGGATTGAGGACACTGTCCCCGGACCAAGTCTGTCCCCGGATTTGTCCCCGGATTGAGGACACTGTCCCCGGACCAAGTCTGTCCCCGGATTGAGGACACTGTCCCCGGACCAAGTCTGTCCCCGGATTTGTCCCCGGATTGAGGACACTGTCCCCGGACCAAGTCTGTCCCCGGATTGAGGACACTGTCCCCGGATTGAGGACACAGTCCCCGGATTGAGGACCCTGTCCCCGGACCAAGTCTGTCCCCGGATTGAGGACACTGTCCCCGGACCAAGTCTGTCCCCGGATTGAGGACACTGTCCCCGGACCAAGTCTGTCCCGGGATTGAGGACACTGTCCCCAGACCAAGTCTGTCCCCGGATTGAGGACACTGTCCCCGGATTGAGGACACTGTCCCCAGACCAAGTCTGTCCCTGGATTGAGGACACTGTCCCCGGATTGAGGACACTGTCCCCAGACCAAGTCTGTCCCCGGATTGAGGACACTGTCCCCGGACCAAGTCTGTCCCCGGATTGAGGACACTGTCCCCGGACCAAGTCTGTCCCCGGATTGAGGACACTGTCCCCGGACCAAGTCTGTCCCCGGATTGAGGACACTGTCCCCGGACCAAGTCTGTCCCCGGATTTGTCCCCGGATTGAGGACACTGTCCCCGGACCAAGTCTGTCCCCGGATTGAGGACACTGTCCCCAGACCAAGTCTGTCCCCGGATTGAGGACACTGTCCCCGGATTGAGGACACTGTCCCCAGACCAAGTCTGTCCCCGGATTGAGGACACTGTCCCCGGATTGAGGACACTGTCCCCGGATTGAGGACACTGTCCCCAGACCAAGTCTGTCCCCGGATTGAGGACACTGTCCCCGGACCAAGTCTGTCCCCGGATTGAGGACACTGTCCCCGGATTGAGTACACTGTCCCCGGATTGAGGACACTGTCCCCGGACCAAGTCTGTCCCCGAATTGAGGACACTGTCCCCGGACCAAGTCTGTCCCCGGATTGAGGACACTGTCCCCGGACCAAGTCTGTCCCCGGATTGAGGACACTGTCCCCGGACCAAGTCTGTCCCCGGATTTGTCCCCGGATTGAGGACACTGTCCCCGGACCAAGTCTGTCCCCGGATTGAGGACACTGTCCCCAGACCAAGTCTGTCCCCGGATTGAGGACACTGTCCCCGGATTGAGGACACTGTCCCCGGATTGAGGACACTGTCCCCGGACCAAGTCTGTCCCCGGATTGAGGACACTGTCCCCGGACCAAGTCTGTCCCCGGATTGAGGACACTGTCCCCGGACCAAGTCTGTCCCGGGATTGAGGACACTGTCCCCAGACCAAGTCTGTCCCCGGATTGAGGACACTGTCCCCGGATTGAGGACACTGTCCCCAGACCAAGTCTGTCCCTGGATTGAGGACACTGTCCCCGGATTGAGGACACTGTCCCCAGACCAAGTCTGTCCCCGGATTGAGGACACTGTCCCCGGACCAAGTCTGTCCCCGGATTGAGGACACTGTCCCCGGACCAAGTCTGTCCCCGGATAGAGGACACTGTCCCCGGACCAAGTCTGTCCCCGGATTGAGGACACTGTCCCCGGACCAAGTCTGTCCCGGATTTGTCCCCGGATTGAGGACACTGTCCCCGGACCAAGTCTGTCCCCGGATTGAGGACACTGTCCCCAGACCAAGTCTGTCCCCGGATTGAGGACACTGTCCCCGGATTGAGGACACTGTCCCCAGACCAAGTCTGTCCCCGGATTGAGGACACTGTCCCCGGATTGAGGACACTGTCCCCGGATTGAGGACACTGTCCCCAGACCAAGTCTGTCCCCGGATTGAGGACACTGTCCCCGGACCAAGTCTGTCCCCGAATTGAGGACACTGTCCCCGGATTGAGGACACTGTCCCCGGATTGAGGACACTGTCCCCGGACCAAGTCTGTCCCCGAATTGAGGACACTGTCCCCGGACCAAGTCTGTCCCCGGATTGAGGACACTGTCCCCGGACCAAGTCTGTCCCCGGATTGAGGACACTGTCCCCGGACCAAGTCTGTCCCCGGATTTGTCCCCGGATTGAGGACACTGTCCCCGGACCAAGTCTGTCCCCGGATTGAGGACACTGTCCCCAGACCAAGTCTGTCCCCGGATTGAGGACACTGTCCCCGGATTGAGGACACTGTCCCCGGATTGAGGACACTGTCCCCAGACCAAGTCTGTCCCCGGATTGAGGACACTGTCCCCGGATTGAGGACACTGTCCCCGGATTGAGGACACTGTCCCCAGACCAAGTCTGTCCCCGGATTGAGGACACTGTCCCGGACCAAGTCTGTCCCCGGATTGAGGACACTGTCCCCGGACCAAGTCTGTCCCCGAATTGAGGACACTGTCCCCGGACCAAGTCTGTCCCCGGATTGAGGACACTGTCCCCAGACCAAGTCTGTCCCCGGATTGAGGACACTGTCCCCGGACCAAGTCTGTCCCCGGATTGAGGACACTGTCCCCGGACCAAGTCTGTCCCCGAATTGAGGACACTGTCCCCGGATTGAGGACACTGTCCCCGGATTGAGGACACTGTCCCCGGACCAAGTCTGTCCCCAAATTGAGGACACTGTCCCCGGACCAAGTCTGTCCCCGGATTGAGGACACTGTCCCCGGACCAAGTCTGTCCCCGAATTGAGGACACTGTCCCCGGATTGAGGACACTGTCCCCGGATTGAGGACACTGTCCCCGGACCAAGTCTGTCCCCAAATTGAGGACACTGTCCCCGGACCAAGTCTGTCCCCGGATTGAGGACACTGTCCCCGGACCAAGTCTGTCCCCGGATTGAGGACACTGTCCCGGACCAAGTCTGTCCCCGGATTGAGGACACTGTCCCCGGACCAAGTCTGTCCCCAGTTTTGTCCCCGGATTGGAATTTTAACAGGGTCTGGGGCAATTTCAAAGACAGCCTGTGCAGAATAAAAAAAAAAATCTAAATTGCACCCCCCTCCCCCCCTCCTCTGCCGCTCCGACCTGCTTATGGGGGTTTATTTTTTTACATTATCTGTGCCCCTTTCTGATGGTGATGTTCTGGTCGGGGCGGAGGGACTATTTCTTCAGCTCCACTCACATGTTCTTCTGCCTTGGCTCAAGTCCCGGCCAGCCGCCTCCTTGTCTTCCCTGGTGGAGTGATCTTCCTCCGCTCCCCACCCAATAATACCCGGGGCCCAGAGAGTGAGACTTGACAGGTGGCGGGCGGCAGCGGAGATGGGCAAAGAGTCGCCGATTGCTCCCATTACAAAAAAAAAAAAAATATGTCCCCGGATTTCATTTTAAAAATCTGGTCACCTTACATTAGGGGGCTTTGGTGAAACATCAGCAGGGGGAATCTGCACCGGTGATTAGGGAGTGCCCAGGCACACCCGGCACACCCCCTGCGCACGCCTATGTGACCAGCAATCAGAGTGTGCGGTGCCTTAGATGATCTCACGCTGCAGATATACAGCCAGGAGGCTACAGAACAGGAAGTGCACGACGAGGAGTGCCTAGGCACAGGAAGTACAGCAATATCAAGAAAAATTCCACATAAAATGTAGATTTAAGGTTCTGTTCTGACACAATTAATATTTATAAATCTTCCCTATAACAGAAAATCTTCACTTTTCATGTCATCTCTCAGTGAGACCGGTTATAACCCCCTCCCCCCCCTCCCCCCCCCTCCCACCCCCCCCCCCCCCCCCCCCCACCCCCCCCCCCCCCCCCCCCCCCCCCCCCCCACCCAGAGAATGTGGAAGAAATGACACGATAATGATAGTTGGGATGAAGATTATAGAGGACTAAAGACAAACATCTCCAGTGCTGACAATCAGATTTATATGTCAGGAGGAGCCGTCATAGTCCACAGTCCGTACTGTATACTGTATACACTTCTATATATACTCTATATACTGGAGAATACTGTGAGGGTATACAGGGCCTGGAAAAAGTATTCATACCCCTATTTATTCATACACAAATAAAGATACAAATAAAGATACAAATAAAGATACATAAATAAAGATACATTAATACACAAATAAATAAAGATACAGTGCCTTGAAAAAGTATTCATACCCCTTGACATTCCCCACATTTTCTCATGTTACAACCAAAAGCGTAAATGTATTTTATTGGGATTTTATGTGTCACTTTGTGTTGGTCCATCACATAAAATCCCAATAAAATACATTTATGTTTTTGGTTGTAACATGAGAAAATGTGGGGAATGTCAAGGGGTATGAATACTCAAGACACTATATATAGGGGACTCTGGACTATGACAGGTCCTCATGACATATACTGTAGAATACTATGAGAATATATATGTCAAGAGGACCTGTCATAGTCCTGAGTCACTTATATACACACCATATTGCCAAAAGTATTGGTCCACCCCTCCAAATCATTTGGTGGTGGGGGGTTTTGGTGGGGTGGGGGGGTGGGCGGGGGGGTTGTTAGTCCAGCGTCTCTTATAATATCCTTCATGCTGGAGTTTTGGTTCTCTTTCAGAACCTGTGGGACATAATTGAAGTCTATGGGAAAGCGTGGCTCTTCTTCAGGAGTCCCGTGGATTGGTTGGGCTTTAGTGTGAAGCTGTCCTTGGAGCTGACCTGACACCTGTAGAATTTCATTTAAAAGTTGTCATTTTCAGAACATTTGTTCGATTATCTAATGCCGCGTACACACGATCAGAATTCTCGTCGGAAAAAGCTCTTATGGTTTTCCCGTCGGAATTCCGCTCAAACTGTCTTGCCTACACACGGTCACACCAAATTCCGAACGTCAAGAACGCGGTGTGACGTACAACACTACAGGCTACGAGCCGAGAAAATGAAGTTCAATGCTTCCGAGCATGCGTCGAATTGTTTCCGAGCATGCGTAGGAATTTTGCGCGTCAGAATTGCTACAGACGATCGGAATTTCCGATAGAAACTTTTTCCATTGGAAAAATTGAGAACCTGCTCTCAGTTTTTTGCTGTTGGAAATTCGACCAGCAAAATTCCGATGGAGCCTACACGCGGTCGCATTTTCCGATGAAAAGCTCTCATCGGTCTTTTTCTGGCCGGAATTCCGATCGTGTGTACGCGGAATAAGAGTTAAAGGGAGCGATTTCACCACAGTGAGCAAAAAAAAAATTGAAAGAACAAGGATGGAAATTTTTTGTTGACTCGAATGGGAAATAACAAATTTCTGATGGTTGAATTTTCTCCTGGCCAAGAAAAGTCGTTATCTAGTCTTTTTTCGCACACGGACTTGTCAAAGTTATTCTGGAAGTAGAATGTTTATTCTACTATGATTGACACATTGGCGTGGCACTCGAACTTCGTGGCGTCCATGAAGGCCCATCGAATGGTGGGACGAGCGATTTTTAGACTTTTTTGTTGGAAGGAAAGGTGTATGGCCGGCATTAGAGCTCTTCTTCAGGATTTACTCGCTCTTCTCTATTAATATCATTAGTAAGAGGTCCTATTTTTACTGGCCAGGTGGCCCCCACACCTGCTGTGGACGGCCCCCAGATAATACCCAGGAACGTCCGGCGGACGGCTCTCAACAATCGGCCTGGAGAGTAAAAGCTTCCCCGGTGTGAACTTTCCCCATAAGAACGTGGAGAGCCCCGGAGGTGACAACCCGTCTCAGATGTTTCCTGCGTGTCACAGACAAATGTTCCTCGCAGGTTCCTCCTCGGTGGAGATCTTTGCCGGCTGAGGTGACCCAGTTGTGTGACTTCCGTTTCCCTCGGTAGATTTATTGGACATAAACAAGTACTATGGCTGGGGGGGAGGGGAGGGTGCGGACGACAACTTTGACAACTGTTTTGTTGAAGTTAAAGGTCACGGAGAGATGGAGGCACCTGTACACCTGTTTTGCTCGGTTTATAAGCCTATAATTTTGGGAACTTCAAAGCCGACATAGCGCCGAACTTGTCTGACTTTGGTTAATGGGCGACTTACCCACCTTGTCGCGGCCTTTGCAGGTTCACACGCAGCCACCTCGCCAGACGACAATAAATGTCCATTCTTTTCGCCCCTCGTAAAAATACTCCATTATTTCTGGACACGTACGCCGGATACGAGTTACTGCAATGTCAATCAATGTATATCCGGGGCCTGGCGCCGTGTGATTTTAGTATGAGGGATGGGTGCTATGGGCACAGAGGATCCATCCTCAGAACGAGGGGCAGCAGAACGAGGGGGTGACGGTGTTGGGTTGGGTTTATGGTGGAGAAGGCGATTGTGGTTCACTGGCACCAACACAGCCGAGTTCTGTCCATGGGATGCCTTTTATTTAATAGTTACAATTTCAAGACAAACCTTTGGTGGAGTCTACATGGGGGGGGCCCTTCTTCTCATACTGCTTGGACTTTAGAAGGCACCCCCAAATTTGTCCATGTGAGGCTGCCAAGGTGGAGTCCACTGCTGAATTGTAAGGGAGCCCATCCGCCAAGGAAGCCGAGGGTCGGGTAAAGGAGCTTTTACCATCCCCTAGAGCGGCTCTTCTCAACCAAGGTTCCTCCAGAGGTTCCTCCAGAGGTGGCCAGAGGTTCCTTCAGCTGTGGCCAGTGCAGGGACAAGGTCATCCAGTGCCCAGGGCAAAGATGCCAAACTGCGCCCCCCTTTCCCTTAGGGTTAAGCTCAGGGTGCCCCCTACCCCTGCAATATACCATTGCGCCAGGGGCAGCCGTCCCGGCCCTGGCGGTGGCTGATTGACTTCCCATTTGATGGAGCCTCCATAGGTCAAGGGTCTCAACGCATTGGTGTGCGCAGCCTATTGCATTAGGGCAGGGATATGCAATTAGCGGACCTCCAGCTGTTGCAGAACTACAAGTCCCATGAGGCATAGCAAGACTCCGACAGCCACAAGTATGACACCCAGAGGCAGAGCATGATGGGACTTGTAGTTTTTGCAACAGCTGGAGGTCCACTAATTGCATATTCCTGCATTAGGGTGTGCACCCGAGAGCACAAACACACATGTGTGTATATCAGCAGAGGAGTTAACGGTGTCAGTAGTTTATTATTATTTTTAAAAAAAAATATATATATATATATATATATTTTATATATTATTTATTTTTTATTACTTTTTTAGAAATTGATTTTAGTTGCCCCGTCATTTTGTGGAATAACGGACCCCTGATGTCTCATTTTTGAGACAGATATTCCCCGGTCCCTTTATCTGCAGCCAACATCGTTTACTATGCTTCAGTAAAGAATGAAGACAGGAGCGATCAGTACAGATCAGAAAAAGAAGGAGCAGGTTAATGAAATATTTACCAGCCCCTTCCCGGTCCCTGAGAGGAGAGAAGCTGGCAGAACTGCAGGGGGGGGGAGACAGGAAGCTGGGTGAATCGGCACCGCACAGGGCGATTAGGGGGTGCCTAGCAGTGGCAGCTGGTGGTATAATTTTTTTGGGGGGGGGCGGCAAACAATGCACCCACAGCCACCCGCTTCCCCCCCCCCTCCCGGTCGGACGGTCAGTTACCACTTACCCCAGAAGGCGGGCAGCACAGTGGTGTAGTGGTTAGCACTTTCACCTAGCAGCAAAAGGGTCGCTGGTTCAAATCCCGACCATGACACCTTCTGCCTGAAGTTTGCAAGTTCTCCCTGTGCCTGCGTGGGTTTCCTCCGGGTACTCCGGTTTCCTCCCACACTCCAAAGAATTGCTGGTAGGTTAATTAGACCTTATCTAAAAAAAAAAAATTTGCCAAAAATATGTGTATGTGTTTGTAAGTGCGTCAGAACCCCATGGGGTAAAGGACCGCGCTATACCGCAGACGGACACTGGCAGCAAAAAGAGCCCTGAGGCGATTCAGTTCACATAGGTAGCGCTATACAAGTCATTCATTCATTCATTCATTCCTCTGGGCGGCGGCTTTCCCTGTGTCTCCTCCCTCTTCCTCATAGGATCGCTTCTCCTCTCAGCCAATGGGGTGACGGGACCCGCTTCCTGATTGGCCGGGAGGAGAATCAGGAAGACAATAGTAAATAATAATTTGCTATTGTCGCATAACTGGGTGGGCTCGGAGGCGCAGTGCTCTGCCCCCAAAGCCCACCCTTTTTTGAAGCCTCAGGCTCTAATCACGTGCTTCCAAAAAAAAAAAAATTGGAATCCATGCGTCCGGCACCCTGCCTGTAGATTAGGGGCCGGGGTGCGCAGTGCTCCCCCTTTTTTGAAGCCAATTAGAGCCTCGGGCTCTAATCACGTGCTTCCAAAAAAAAAAATGGAATGTGTCCGGCGCCCTGCCTGTAAATTAGGGGCAGGGCACATGGATTTGATGGGCGGCGCCCCCGAGTCTGGTATGGACGGGCATGTGATGACACTAGGCACAACTGGCACACCCTATGCGCACACCTATGGGTCAGTCAATGGCACTTTGCAGAGCTAGCTGCATGACACCATTAATCTTTTTAGCTGTCTGTATAGGTGGCATCCCGACCACCACCATAAGGGGGCTCATTTTTCCCCACTAGTTACCAATGAATTGGTTTTTGGAAGGGTTCTCCGAGACCTGAAATTGATTTCTAGGGTCTTGATGAAATCAGAGGACCTTAGATAGGAGAGGAGAAGTCTGTAGGGAGGGGTATAGAAGTGCGGAGGAAACTGAGGGAGCCGGGGGGGGCGGATTGGGTAAAAATGCTACACCAAGTCCCTTAGACGTAAACAAGTGTAAATAAAAAATAAAAAATAAAAGTGTAAAAACAATCAGACAGCAGCAAGTTACAGTCAAGCTTTATTGTCATTCCACTACACGTAAGAACATACAGTAGAACGAAATATCGTATCTCACAGGGACACTGTGCTACATACAAATTAGACATAACTAGATGTACAAAGAATAAAAACACAGTGAGGAATACACATCTACGTAACTGTACATATACTATATGTTTCCAAACGTCTTTGTAGCAGCGAGTGTTTATAATGCCGTGTACACACAACCGGACTTCCCGGCAGAAAAGGTCAGACGGACCTATTCTGCTGGAAAGTCCGGTCGTGTGTACGCGGCATAAAAGTGTCTAGTGCATATTCAAGAGTAAAAAGTAGACATGTGCACAACAAAAACATTCGTTTATTTTCGTTTCGTTTTTTTCGTTTCCGAAAAAAAATCGTTTTTTTCGTTTCGTTTTTTTCGTTTCCGAAAAAAAAACATTTTTTTTCGTTTCGTTTTTTTCGTTTCCGAAAAAAAACGTTTTTTTCGTTTTGTTTTTTTCGCTTCCGTTGATTCGTAACGATTCGTAAATTCGTAAGTCGTCGGTGTTCGTATTCGTAACGATTCGTACATTCGTAAGAGTTATTTTTCGTTGATTCGTTTTTTCGTTAGTTTAATTTTCGTTATTCGAAATTCGGACGCATTCGTATTTATTCGTACTTTCGTAACATTCGTAGATTCGTAATCGGAGCATAATTCATAATTTTATGTAATGTGTATGCTATTATTACATTTTAAGAGACACGGAAAATTACGAATCGAAAAAAAAAAAAAAATTACGAATTTACGATTTTTTTGTTCAATCCATTCGAAGCACGTTAAGCAGCACCATTGTAAGAGACACGGAAAATGACCAATTCAAAAAAAAAAAAAAAAGTTACGACTGTACGAATTTTTTCGTTCATTTTCGTTGTTCCTGTTTTCGTTTTTTGGATTTTCTTCATTCGTACATTCGTTGTTTCTATTTTGTTTTTTTCGTATTTATGTTGTTTTTCGGATTCGTTCGATTTGAACGATTCGTTAATCGGATTCGTTCGATTCGTTAAAATTTTTAGCGAATCATTCGTTCATTCGTACGAAAACGAACGAACGAAAATAACGAAAAAAAAAAAAAGAAAAACGAAAAAAAACTAAACGAATTGCACATGTCTAGTAAAAAGGACGTGAGACGTTCCTGATCACAATATATAGGAATAGAAGGTTTCAAAGAGGATTGGAGTTGGAGGCTCGCACAGCCTGGGGGGAAAAAAACAGTTGAACAGTCTGATGCCGCGTACACACGATCGGAAATTTCGGCCAGCAAAAGACCGATGAGAGCTTTTCAATCGGAAAATGCGACCGTGTGTACGCTCCATCGGAATTTTGCTGGCTGAATTCCCGCCAGCAAAAATTTGAGAGCATGTTCTCAATTTTTCCTGACGGAAAAGGTTTCTATCGGAAATTCCGAGCGTCTGTAGCAATTCAGACGCGCAAAATTCCTACGCATGCCCGGAAACAATTCGACGCATGCTCGGAAGCATCGAACTTCATTTTTTCTTGGCTCGTCGTAGTGTTGGACGTCACCGCGTTCTTGGCGGTCGGAATTTGGTGTGACCGTGTGTGGGTAAGACAGTTTAAGCGGAATTCCGTCAGTATTTTGTCGGGAAAACCATCAGAGCTTTTTTTTCCGACGAGAATTCCGACCGTGTGTACGCGGCATTACAGTCCTGGTTTCCGACCGTGTGTACGCGGCATTACAGTCCTGGTTTCCGACCGTGTGTACGCGGCATTACAGTCCTGGTTTCCGACCGTGTGTACGCGGCATTACAGTCCTGGTTTCCGACCGTGTGTACGCGGCATTACAGTCCTGGTTTCCGACCGTGTGTACGCGGCATTACAGTCCTGGTTTCCGACCGTGTGTACGCGGCATTACAGTCCTGGTTTCCGACCGTGTGTACGCGGCATTACAGTCCTGGTTTCCGACCGTGTGTACGTGGCATTACAGTCCTGGTTTCCGACCGTGTGTACGCGGCATTACAGTCCTGGTTTCCGACCGTGTGTACGTGGCATTACAGTCCTGGTTTCCGACCGTGTGTACGTGGCATTACAGTCCTGGTTTCCGACCGTGTGTACGTGGCATTACAGTCCTGGTTTCCGACCGTGTGTACGTGGCATTACAGTCCTGGTTTCCGACCGTGTGTACGCGGCATTACAGTCCTGGTTTCCGACCGTGTGTACGTGGCATTACAGTCCTGGTTTCCGACCGTGTGTACGTGGCATTACAGTCCTGGTTTCCGACCGTGTGTACGTGGCATTACAGTCCTGGTTTCCGACCGTGTGTACGTGGCATTACAGTCCTGGTTTCCGACCGTGTGTACGTGGCATTACAGTCCTGGTTTCCGACCGTGTGTACGCGGCATTACAGTCCTGGTTTCCGACCGTGTGTACGTGGCATTACAGTCCTGGTTTCCGACCGTGTGTACGCGGCATTACAGTCCTGGTTTCCGACCGTGTGTACGCGGCATTACAGTCCTGGTTTCCGACCGCGTGTACGCGGCATTACAGTCCTGGTTTTGATACCCCGGCAGCTTCTACCTGATGGCAAGAGCTGAAAGAGACTATTGGAGGGATGAGTAGGATCCCTATCTATACTGGTAGCTTTTCTGGAGCCTCGTGTATGGAAAATGTCCAGGATGGAGTGGAGAGAGACACCAATAATAAATTAAATTAAAGTGCGTAATCCTTCCTAAAAAACGCAATCCTCCACGCTCCGAAGAGAACCGGTTTGTTGGCTCAAATGTTGCAATTTTTCATGGAGGATATTGGAGGTCCATCTAATGCTATTCAGATTCCGAATCCTCGAAATGAACAAGCATTTGCTACATCGGTCACTTTTCTACCTTCGCCCCCAACGTTCGTTCTTATATGCCAGAGGACCTCATCCTGGTTCTGGCTTTACCTCTAGTAGTAGGCCTGCAGCACTGATCATTAGTAGCCTAAATCCCTACTGCGAACCTTTATAAAAAAGGACAACCGATTGGCCGCTGGGGGCTACAGAAGACCAACATTAAAGTCCTCGCGTAGATTCCCTGTAGAAATACAAATCATTAGCCCTGAGCACATATCGGGAGGATTGTTGTTCATCTTCAGATCTTCAGTGGACTGACCTCCTCAATTCAGAGCCCTTCGTGTCCTCCCCCCCCCAACACCACCCTCTTTAATTGGGTGTAAATCACATCACTTTCACTCTGTGCCACTTGGCACAACCTTCCCCTTGATCTGGTGCCAACTGGTACAATTAAAATCGCATGACTTCATCGTTTGGCAGTGGAAGGAGGCCTTCTGATTGGCTCTTGGCTGAATGAGGTCATGGAGCAGTGAATGGAGCAGCTTAGCCCGTGGTGGAGGTCGGCGTGTCTTTAGCTCACATTGACCACATAAACCCCAATTTGGGAAAGCCTCAGGTTTCCTCATTCAGGAGAAAAGTAGCACCCCCCCCCCACACCTCCCATACCTCCCACCCAGAATTGGCACAAAGAGGTCATTTATTTGTGATCTATTTTAGGAGGATGAGAGGGGGGCACGGCGAGAAGGGGGCGCTAATAAAAGGTCAGGCCAATGCATCTGGTGCCTCTCATCTCCCACCACAAACAAAAGACAACAAATGTGTGGAAGCCGTAGGGACACCTGCCAAGGATGAGTACAACCCACCAGTCCTGCCAACTGACAAAAGGAGCCTCTTCTCCTTCTCCTCTCCTCCGATAACTAGGTCACCGTGTAAATGGAGCCGGGCGCTTATCGCTGCCTAATGAGCTCCTGGATCTGGAGGCTTGGCACCGCTTGGCACCGCTTGGCTGATCATTACCATACAAGAATACAAACTGCATAATCCTTCAGAGTTTCACCAGGCGAGATGTATATTCTGGATATCCGGGGAATCAGAGGGAACACCCAGAGCGGGTGGTATTGTGTATGTCAATGTCTTGTAGACCCACCCGTAGGACAACTACCATGTGCCAAAAGTTCTTCTCCTGAACTTCCCGTATGATAGCGACAACCTGAGCTATAATGATCCCTGTTATTAGATGTCACATCGATAGTCCCAGAGCCATGCTATGACATCACATTGATAGTCCCAGAGCCATGTTATGACATCACATCGATAGTCCCAGAGACATATTATGACATCACATTGATAGTCCCAGAGCCATGCTATGACATCACATTGATAGTCCCAGAGCCATGTTATGACATCACATTGATAGTCCCAGAGCCATATAATGACATCACATTGATAGTCCCAGAGCCATGTTATGGTCATCACATTGATAGTCCCAGAGCCATATAATGACATCACATTGATAGTCCCAGAGCCATGTTATGGTCATCACATTGATAGTCCCAGATCCATGTTATGGTCATCACATTGATAGTCCCAGAGCCATGTTATGACATCACATTGATAGTTCCAGAGCCATGTTATGACATCACATTGATGGTCCCAGAGACATGTTATGACATCACATTGATAGTCCCAGAGCCATGTTATGGTCATCACATTGATAGTCCCAGAGGCATGCTATGACATCACATTGATAGTCCCAGAGACATGTTATGACATCACATTGATGGTCCCAGAGACATTTTATGACATCACATTGATGGTCCTAGAGCCATGCTATGGCATCACATTGATAGTCCCAGAGACATGCTATGACATCACATTGATGGTCCCAGAGACATGTTATGGTCATCACATTGATAGTCCCAGAGGCATGCTATGACATCACATTGATAGTCCCAGAGACATGTTATGACATCACATTGATGGTCCCAGAGACATGTTATGACATCACATTGATGGTCCTAGAGCCATGCTATGGCATCACATTGATAGTCCCAGAGACATGCTATGACATCACATTGATGGTCCCAGAGACATGTTATGGTCATCACATTGATAGTCCCAGAGGCATGCTATGACATCACATTGATAGTCCCAGAGCCATGTTATGGTCATCACATTGATAGTCCCAGAATCCAGAGTCATGTCCTGGTCATCACATTGATAGTCCCAGAGCCATGCTATGACATCACATTGATAGTCCCAGAGCCATGCTATGACATCACATTGATAGTCCCAGAGACATGTTATGGTCATCACATTGATAGTCTCAGAGCCATGCTATGACATCACATTGATAGTCCCAGAGACATGTTATGGTCATCACATTGATAGTCTCAGAGCCATGCTATGACATCACATTGATAGTCCCAGAGCCATGCTATGACATCACATTGATAGTCCCAGAGCCATGCTATGACATCACATTGATAGTCTCAGAGCCATGCTATGACATCACATTGATAGTCCCAGAGACATGTTATGGTCATCACATTGATAGTCTCAGAGCCATGCTATGACATCACATTGATAGTCCCAGAGCCATGCTATGACATCACATTGATAGTCCCAGAGCCATGCTATGACATCACATTGATAGTCTCAGAGCCATGCTATGACATCACATTGATAGTCCCAGAGCCATGTTATGGTCATCACATTGATAGTCTCAGAGCCATGCTATGACATCACATTGATAGTCCCAGAGCCATGCTATGACATCACATTGATAGTCCCAGATCCATGTTATGACATCACATTGATAGTCCCAGAGCCATGCTATGACATCACATTGATAGTCTCAGAGCCATGCTATGACATCACATTGATAGTCTCAGAGCCATGTTATGGTCATCACATTGATAGTCTCAGAGCCATGCTATGACATCACATTGATAGTCCCAGAGCCATGCTATGACATCACATTGATAGTCCCAGATCCATGTTATGACATCACATTGATAGTCTCAGAGCCATGCTATGACATCACATTGATAGTCTCAGAGCCATGTTATGGTCATCACATTGATAGTCTCAGAGCCATGCTATGACATCACATTGATAGTCCCAGAGCCATGCTATGACATCACATTGATAGTCCCAGATCCATGTTATGACATCACATTGATAGTCTCAGAGCCATGCTATGACATCACATTGATAGTCTCAGAGCCATGCTATGACATCACATTGATAGTCCCAGATCCATGTTATGACCATATACTATATAGTTGGAGACACTTTGGAATGACCATATCAGACTTCGGATCTTCTCGTGGTTTTCTGGCAGGGGATGTGGAGCTGAGCACCTGCCGGAGGGTTGACTCCTCTGCTTGTATAATGAGCAGAGCCGCCTCTCAGCTGGGCCTTATCTCCGTATTCTATGGATTGGAGGAAAGAAAGGAACAACCTTGGGCTACACATTACATGAAGGAAATAATTGGTGATTTGCTGCTGCCAGAAGATGTGCAGCCAAACACCTGGCGGAGCGCTGACTCAGCATGGACTACACATCACTTCACTCTCCATCCACATTCACTGTACTCCTTATCCTGATAGTATTACTACAGAGAGAGGAAGAGAGATCAGATCTACTGAGGTTATACATTTCTTCACTTACTTCCTGGTTTCTGGCCTAGGCCAAAATTATGTCATCCATCCCAGGAGACATGGATGGAGGGAGACATGGATGGATGGAGACATGGATGGATGGATGGATGGATGGAGACATGGATGGATTGGAGACATGGATGGATGGATGGATGGAGACATGGATGGATGGAGACATGGATGGATGGATGGAGACATGGATGGATGGAGACATGGATGAATGGATGGAGACATGGATGGATGGAGACATTGATGGATAGATGGAGAGATGGATGGATGGAGACATGGATGGATGGAGACATAGATGGATGGTGGGGGGGTAGAAATAGACTGTGGGGTGGAAATAGAAGGGGGAGGAAATAGAAGGGGGGTAGAAATAGGCGGCGGGGTGGAAATAGAAGGGGGGGTGGAAATAGGCGGTGGGGTGGAAATAGGCGGCGGGTTGGAAATAGAAGGGGGGAGGAAATAGATGGCGGGGTGGAAATAGAAGGGGGTGGAAATAGAAGGGGGGAGGAAATAGAAGGGGGAGGAAATAGAAGGGGGTGGAAATAGAAGGGGGAGGAAATAGAAGGGGGTGGAAATAGAAGGGGGTGGAAATAGAAGGGGGGAAATAGAAGGGGGAGGAAATAGAAGGGGGTGGAAATAGAAGGGGGAGGAAATAGAAGGGGGTGGAAATAGAAGGGGGAGGAAATAGAAGGGGGTGGGAATAGAAGGGGGGTGGAAATAGAAGGGGGGTGGAAATAGAAGGGGGGAAATAGACGGCGGGGTGGAAATAGAAGGGGGGGTGGAAATAGAAGGGGGGGGGTGGAAATAGAAGGGGGAGGAAATAGAAGGGGGTGGAAATAGAAGGGGGGTGGAAATAGAAGGGGGGGAATTAGACGGCGGGGTGGAAATAGACGGCGGGTTGGAAATAGAAGGGGGTGGAAATAGAAGGGGGGAGGAAATAGAAGGGGGAGGAAATAGAAGGGGGGTGGAAATAGAAGGGGGGGAATTAGACGGTGGGGTGGAAATAGACGGCGGGTTGGAAATAGAAGGGGGTGGAAATAGAAGGGGGGAGGAAATAGAAGGGGGAGGAAATAGAAGGGGGAGGAAATAGAAGGGG
This sequence comes from Lithobates sylvaticus, assembly GCA_028564925.1. Lineage (NCBI taxonomy): Eukaryota > Metazoa > Chordata > Amphibia > Anura > Ranidae > Lithobates > Lithobates sylvaticus. Next base: position 1,599,049 of record CM053033.1, on the reverse strand, counting down.
GTGGAAATAGAAGGGGGAGGAAATAGAAGGGGGAGGAAATAGAAGGGGGTGGAAATAGAAGGGGGAGGAAATAGAAGGGGGTGGAAATAGAAGGGGGAGGAAATAGACGGGGGAGGAAATAGAAGGGGGTGGAAATAGAGGGGGGAGGAAATAGAAGGGGGTGGAAATAGAAGGGGGTGGAAATAGAAGGGGGAGGAAATAGACGGGGGAGGAAATAGAAGGGGGTGGAAATAGAGGGGGGAGGAAATAGAAGGGGGGTGGAAATAGAAGGGGGTGGAAATAGAAGGGGGGGAAATAGAAAGGGGAGGAAATAGAAGGGGGTGGAAATAGAAGGGGGAGGAAAGAGAAGGGGGTGGAAATAGAAGGGGGGTGGAAATAGAAGGGGGGAGGAAATAGAAGGGGGTGGAAATAGAAGTTGGGTGGAAATAGAAGGGGGTGGAAATAGAAGGGGGGATGGAAATAGAAGGGGGGAGGAAATAGACGGTGGGGTGGAAATAGAAGGGGGATGGAAATAGAAGGGGGGAAATAGACGGCGGGGTGGAAATAGAAGGGGGTGGAAATAGACGGCGGGGTGGAAATAGAGGGGGGGGGGTAGAAATAGGCGGCGGGGTGGAAATAGGCGGCGGGGTGGAAATAGGCGGCGAGCGGGGTGGAAATAGGCGGCGGGTTGGAAAAATAGGCGGCGAGGTGGAAATAGGCGGCAGGTTGGAAATAGGCGGCGGGGTGGAAATAGGCGGCGGGGTGGAAATAGGCGGCGGGGTGGAAATAAGCGGCGGGGTGGAAATAGGCGGCGGGGTGGAAATAGGCAGCGGGTTGGAAATAGGCGGCGGGGTGGAAATAGGCGGCGGGGTGGAAATAGGCGGCGGGGTGGAAATAGGCGGCGGGGTGGAAATAGGCGGCGGGGTGGAAATAGGCGGCGGGGTAGAAATAGGCGGCGGGGTTCTGGTGCCCAGAGGATGCAACCGCAATACAGCAATGTCTTTTCATAGAATGCAATACAATGATGGGGGGGGGGGTGCTATAATTGGGGGGTACACTGTGCCGCTGGGAACCATAAGAGCGGATCCCCGTCATCCCCCATAATTGGGTGACCTTTCCCCGGTATGTGCCGAGCGGTGCACCGGCTGTGATCTCTTCTCAGGACTATAATCACTTCTCACCTTCCTATGTGACATATTTGTGTCTCTGAACACCTGCCAGATCCTCCCCACCCCCTCCTATGATTTATGAGCCCCCCCTCCCCCCCCGCAGCATTTCTCTGATATCTTCACAACGCAACATTCAGGATATTCCAACAAAGTCACCTGAGATATTCTGTACATTATATCCAATGGCGACATATTTAGTATCTGACAAAAGTAAGTACACCCCTCAGTCACATTTTTGTAAATCTCTTCTTCTATCTTTTCATGACAACACTGAAGAAATGACACTTGTCTACAATGTAAAGTAGTGAGTGTACAGCTTGTATAACAGTGTAAATTTGCCGTCCCCTCAAAATAACTCAACACACAGTCATTAATGTCTAAACCGCTAGCAACAAAAGTGAGTACACCCCTAAGTGAAAATCTCCAAATTGGGCCCAAAGTGTCAATATTTTGTGTGGCCGCCATTATTTTCCAGCACTGCCTTCACCCTCTTGGGCATGGAGGTCACCAGAGCTTCACAGGTTGTCACTGGAGTCCTCTTCCCCTCCCCCATGATGACATCACGGAGCTGGTAGATGTTGGGGACCTTGCGCTCCTCCACCTTCCGTTTGAGGATGTCCCACAGATGATCAATAGGGTTTAGGTCTGGAGACATGCTTGGCCAGTCCATCACCTTTACCCTCAGCTTCTTTAGCAAGGCAGTGGTGGTGTTGGAGGTGTGTTTGGGGTGGTTATCATGTTGGAATACTGCCCTGCGGTCCAGTCTCTGAAGGGAGGGGATCATGCTCTGCTTCAGTATGTCACAGTACATGTTGGCATTCATGGTCCCCTCAATGATCTGTAGCCCCCCAGTGCCGGCAGCACTCATACGTCTATTTCCCAAAGACAACCTCTGGATATGACGCTGAGCACGTGACCTCAACTTCTTTGGTGGACCATGGCGAGGCCTGTTCTGAGGGGAACCCGTCCTGTTATACCGCTGTATGGTCTTGGCCACAGTGCTGCAGATCAGTTTCAGGGTCTTGGCGATCTTCTTATAGCCTCGGCCATCTTTATGTAGAGCCACAATTCTTATCTTCAGATCCTCAGAGAGTTCTTTGCCATGAGGTGCCATGTTGTACTTCCAGTGACCAGTATGAGAGAGTGAGAGCGATAACACCAAATGTAACACACCTGCTCCCCATTCACACCTGAGACCTTGTAACACTAACAAGTCCCATGACACCGATATGGGAGGCATCACACACCCCCAAAATAGGTTAATGGGAGGAGCCATGGAAATCATCTCCCTATGACCCCAAGGTCAGTTGTGCATCCAGATTCGTTGGCTGATCCCGGCTCTGCCCCCCTCATTATAAGGAATGTGAACCCCAATAATGAATGTCTCTTATTTACTCCATTTTACTGCAAATAAATCCAGCTCTGCCCTCTACATCATACAGTGTGTCAGGACTACAGAACACCCGCCCCGTATTATGAAGATGAGGAGAGGGGGAGGTGTTCTATAGTCCTGTCCTAGAGTGATAAGGATGATTCTTCATAGAAAGGTACAGTGAGTGAGCATTGTGACCTTGGGACAGGACTACAGAACACCTCCCCTAATATTGCTTTATTATAAAGATGAGAAGAGGGGGGAGGTGTTCTATAGTCCTGTCCTAGAGTGATAAGGATGATTCTTCATAGACAGGTACAGCGACCAGAAATCTTGTCCTCAAAATTCGGATAAGAAATCCCGGAGAAAACTCCATTGTTCTTGTGGCACGCCCACTAATACCGCTCCAATCACTTCTATCTATTGATGAATTACCAATACAATGATTATTGATATTTTGTTACAAACACGGAATGTTCTGTTTATAAACACTATTGATTGATTTGATTTTAATGATTTTCTATCTGTTGATGAATTACTAATATGACAATTATTGATATTTTGTTTCAAACAAGAAATGTTCTGTTTATAAACACGGAGGATCTGATATCAGATTTTCTATCTATTGATGAATTACCAATATAATGATTATTGATATTTTGTTTCAAACACGGAATGTTCTGTTTATAAACACGGACAATTTCATATTTGATTGATTTTCTATCTGTTGATGAATTACTAATATGACAATTATTGATATTTTGTTCCAATAAAGAATGTTCTGTTTATAAACACGGAGGATCTGATATCAGATTTTCTATCTATTGATGAATTACCAATATGATGATTATTGATATTTTGTTACACGGAATGTTGGAGGATCTGTGGTCAGACGATCGGATGCGCCGTCTACAAGGAGTAGAAGTGTTGCTCAGGATCCTCTTTTCTATCTATTGATGAATTACCAATACGACGATTACTGATATTTTGTTACAAGGGATATTCAGTTTTTAACCGCTTGCCGACCGCCGCATGTACATTTACGCCGACAGAATGGCACGGCTGCGCAAATGGACGTACCTGTGCGTCCCTTTGAATTTGCCGCCGTGCCATTGCGTGCGCGCGCCCACCGCAAGCTCCATGAGTGTGATTGCGGGTCCCGTGGACTCGATGTCCGTGGGGATACCCGCGATCATCTCACGGAGAGGAAGAACGGGGAAATGATGATGTAAAGAAGGCATCTCCGCGTTCTGCCTAGTGACAGAACACTGATCTCTGCTCCCTGTAATCGGGAGAGGTGATCAGTGACGTGTCACACACAGCACCTCCCCCCCTACAGTTAGAATCACTCCCTAGGACACACACTTAACCCCTGCAGCGCCACCTAGTGGTTAACCCCTTCACTGACAGTCACATTTACACAGTAATCAATGCATTTTTAATCACACTGATCGCTGTATAAATGTGAATGGTCCCAAAAATAGCGCCAAAAGTGTCCGCCATAATGTCGCAGTCACGATAAAAAATCGCAGATCGCCACCATTACTAGTAAAAAATAAATTATTAATAAAAATGTTAAAACTATCCCCTATTTTGTAGACGCTATAACCTTTTGCGCAAACCAATCAATAATCGCTTATTGCGGTTTTTTTTTACCAAAAATATGTAGAAGAATACGTATCGGCCTAAACTGAGGGAAAAAAACGTTTTTTATATATTTTTTGGGAATATTTATTATAGCAAAAAGCAAAAAATATTGTGTTTTTTTCAAAATTGTCGCTCTATTTTTGTTTATAGCGCAAAAAATAAAAGCCGCAGAGGCGATCAAATACCACCAAAGAAAGCTCTATTTGTGGGGGGAAAAAGGACGCCAATTTTGTTTGGGTTCCAATGTCGCACGACCGCGCAATTGTCAGTTAAAGCGACGCAGTTCCGAATCGCAAAATGCGCTCTGGTCATTGGCCAGCCAAATGGTCCGGGGCTGAAGTGGTTAAACACAGAGGATCTGATATCAGACTGATTTATATCTATTGATGAATTACTAATATAGTGATTATTGATATTTTGTTACAAACAAAGAATGTTCTTTTTATAAACAGAGTAACTAACCTCAGATAGATTTATTGATGAATTACCAATATAATGAATATTGATATTTGTTACATTGAATGTTCTGTTTATAAACACGGAGGATCTGATATCAGATTTTCTATCTATTGATGAATTACCAATATAATGATTATTGATATTTTGTCACATTGAATGTTCTGTTTATAAACACGGAGGATCTGATATCAGATTTTCTATCTATTGATGAATTACCAATATAATGGTTATTGATATTTTGTTACAGGGAATGTTGGAGGATCTGCGGTCAGACGATCGGACGCGCCGTCTACAAGGAGTAGAAGTTTCTCTCTCGGGATCCTCTCACTTCCCGCTATAATGTCAATGTTATTGGGTTTCCCGTGTCAGTGATATTTTGTATCCCTCAGGAAGTCGTCTGATTGGAGGAGCGCGGCCGGCCGCGGTTGTGTTTGTTTGCGGTTTTATAAAGAAGTCTCTGTGCTGAGGCCTTTCCTATCATTTCCATCGACCTTTCCAGCCCAGCCAAGGCTTCTCGAATTCACAGAGAGGGCCTCTTCTTCTGGTATCTTCAGTCATCGGATTCCGATGGAGGAGAAGGAGGAGCCGGGGGGTCATCTGCTACTCAATACTTACATTCCCGGGGGGGGGGGGGGGGGGGGGACGACACAGCCCGGCCTATCCACAACCAGAACCGTCATTTGTAGTTTTGAGTGGTGGAGAAGATCAGTGAAAATTGAGGACTCTGCCTGCTCTCTGCACAAAATAGAGCCCCCCCTCCCCCGTGTGTTTTATATAAAGGTAAATAAAGAGGAATGTGAGCATGTTTGCTCCGCGGGGGCGGAGCCTGTGCCCAATAGAATGACCTATACCGCAGTATTCTATATGAAAATGGAATGTTCACTGAAGGATCCAGGAGAGCCGACACATTCCAGAGGTCTGTATTTCCTTCATCAGGGCTGATAACAGACAGATTATGTATCCGGACACATTCCTTCACTTCAGGTCTCAGAGACACAACAGGAAATGAAATCTCCCCAAAGTGTCAGGAAATCCCCTCTACCTGGCCGCAGGTGTCTACAGAGTCCTTGCCGGACCATGGATGATTTATGACATATGAATGAGGCCTTAGAGAATTGTCACTGGAATTGTAAGCTGTTAAGTTACTGCTGGGAGGGGAAGCTGAGCAGCTGAGTCTCTACCAGGAGGAGGAGCAGGGGGACTGAGCTGCTGAGTAATTGCTGGTAGGGGGAGAAGGGGGGACTGAGCTGCTGGGTAATTGCTGGTAGGAGGAGCAGGGCAGACTGAGTTGCTGGGTAATATCTGAGAGGGGGAGCAGGGCAGA
>CM053033.1:1575599-1588099 GCA_028564925.1 Lithobates sylvaticus | reverse complement strand
CCCCCCCCCCCCCCCCCCCCCCCCCACCCCCCCCCCCCCCCCCCCCCCCCCCCCCCCCCCCCCCCCCCCCCCCCCCCCCCCCCCCCCCCCCCCCCCCCCCCCCCCCCCCCCCCCCCCCCCCCCCCCCCCCCCCCCCCCCCCCCCCCCCCCCCCCCCCCCCCCCCCCCCCCCCCCCCCCCCCCCCCCCCCCCCCCCCCCCCCCCCCCCCCCCCCCCCCCCCCCCCCCCCCCCCCCCCCCCCCCCCCCAACCCCCCCCCCCCCCCCCCCCCCCCCCCCCCCCCCCCCCCCCCCCCCCCCCCCCCCCCCCCCCCCCCCCCCCCCCCCCCCCCAACCCCCCCCCCCCCCCCCCCCCCCCCCCCCCCCCCCCCCCCCCCCCCCCCCCCCCCCCCCCCCCCCCCCCCCCCCCCCCCCCCCCCCCCCCCCCCCCCCCCCCCCCCCCCCCCCCCCCCCCCCCCCCCCCCCCAACCCCCCCCCCCCCCCCCCCCCCCCCCCCCCCCCCCCCCCCCCCCCCCCCCCCCCCCCCCCCCCCCCCCCCCCCCCCCCCCCACCCCCCCCCCCCCCCCCCCCACCCCCCCCCCCCCCCCCCCACCCCCCCACCCCCCCAACCACCACCCCCCAACCTACAGATTAATATGAAGTTTAATGGCCACCCACCCCAACCCACCTTTGGGGTAAGGAGACCTCACCCCCATGTTGGGTGAGAAGAACCCAAAGGTCACACCCCCCACACCCCCACACCAAACTGGTCACACCCCTGTTGGTTGAGAACCAACCCCTGGACACCCCCCACCCCAACCCCCATCAGTGGCCGGTGTCTCCAGAGATGTCCCCCTCTGTGATGTGCAAACACAGCTGTATACTCATCTCTATACCCCCAATACAGCGCCCCCTGCTTGTCAATTGGTCCTTTATCAGGGCATCTAATGTAAAGAATCCCCCTTCCTAAAGAAAATATTCCCTCTTCCTAAAGAAAATATTCCCCCTTCCTAAATAAAATAATTCCCCTTCCTAAAGAAAATTATCCCCCTTCCTAAAGAAAATATTCCCCTTCCTAAAGAATATAATCCCCTTCCTAAAGAATATAACCCCCCTTCCTAAAGAAAATAATCCCCCTTCCTAAAGAATATAATCCCCTTCCTAAAGAAAATAATCCCCCTTCCTAAAGAATATAATCCCCTTCCTAAAGAAAATAATCCCCTTCCTAAATAAAATATTCCACTTCCTAAAGAATATAATCCCCCTTCCTAAAGAATATAATCCCCCTTCCTAAAGAAAATAATCCCCCTTCCTAAAGAATATAATCCCCCTTCCTAAAGAAAATAATCCCCCTTCCTAAAGAAAATATTCCCCCTTCCTAAAGAAAATAATCCCCTTCCTAAAGAAAATAATCCCCTTCCTAAATAAAATATTCCACTTCCTAAAGAATATAATCCCCCTTCCTAAAGAATATAATCCCCCTTCCTAAAGAAAATAATCCCCTTCCTAAAGAAAATAATCCCCCTTCCTAAAGAATATAATCCCCCTTCCTAAAGAAAATAATCCCCCTTCCTAAAGAATATAATCCCCCTTCCTAAAGAAAATAATCCCCCTTCCTAAAGAAAATATTCCCCCTTCCTAAAGAAAATAATCCCCTTCCTAAAGAAAATATTCCCCCTTCCTAAAGAAAATATTCCCCCTTCCTAAAGAAAATATTCCCCCTTCCTAAATAAAATAATTCCCCTTCCTAAAGAAAATTATCCCCCTTCCTAAAGAAAATATTCCCCCTTCCTAAAGAAAATATTCCCCCTTCCTAAATAAAATAATTCCCCTTCCTAAAGAAAATTATCCCCCTTCCTAAAGAAAATATTCCCCCTTCCTAAAGAATATAATCCCCTTCCTAAAGAATATAATCCCCTTCCTAAAGAATATAATCCCCCTTCCTAAAGAAAATAATCCCCTTCCTAAAGAAAATAATCCCCTTCCTAAAGAATATAATCCCCTTCCTAAAGAAAATAATCCCCTTCCTAAATAAAATATTCCACTTCCTAAAGAATATAATCCCCCTTCCTAAAGAAAATAATCCCCTTCCTAAATAAAATATTCCACTTCCTAAAGAATATAATCCCCCTTCCTAAAGAATATAATCCCCTTCCTAAAGAAAATAATCCCCTTCCTAAAGAAAATAATCCCCTTCCTAAATAAAATATTCCACTTCCTAAAGAATATAATCCCCCTTCCTAAAGAAAATAATCCCCTTCCTAAAGAAAATAATCCCCCTTCCTAAAGAATATAATCCCCCTTCCTAAAGAAAATAATCCCCCTTCCTAAAGAAAATATTCCCCCTTCCTAAAGAAAATAATCCCCCTTCCTAAAGAAAATATTCCCCTTCCTAAAGAAAATATTCCCCCTTCCTAAATAAAATAATTCCCCTTCCTAAAGAAAATTATCCCCCTTCCTAAAGAAAATATTCCCCCTTCCTAAAGAATATAATCCCCTTCCTAAAGAATATAACCCCCCTTCCTAAAGAAAATAATCCCCCTTCCTAAAGAAAATAATCCCCCTTGCAAAAGAAAATAATCCCCCTTCCTAAAGAATATAATCCCCTTCCTAAAGAAAATAATCCCCTTCCTAAATAAAATATTCCACTTCCTAAAGAATATAATCCCCCTTCCTAAAGAAAATAATCCCCTTCCTAAAGAATATAATCCCCCTTCCTAAAGAAAATAATCCCCCTTCCTAAAGAATATAATCCCCTTCCTAAAGAAAATAATCCCCTTCCTAAATAAAATATTCCACTTCCTAAAGAATATAATCCCCCTTCCTAAAGAAAATAATCCCCCTTCCTAAAGAATATAATCCCCTTCCTAAAGAAAATAATCCCCCTTCCTAAAGAAAATATTCCCCCTTCCTAAAGAAAATAATCCCCTTCCTAAAGAAAATAATCCCCTTCCTAAATAAAATATTCCACTTCCTAAAGAATATAATCCCCCTTCCTAAAGAATATAATCCCCCTTCCTAAAGAAAATAATCCCCTTCCTAAAGAAAATAATCCCCCTTCCTAAAGAATATAATCCCCCTTCCTAAAGAAAATAATCCCCCTTCCTAAAGAATATAATCCCCCTTCCTAAAGAAAATAATCCCCCTTCCTAAAGAAAATATCCCCCCTTCCTAAAGAAAATAATCCCCTTCCTAAAGAAAATATTCCCCCTTCCTAAAGAAAATATTCCCCCTTCCTAAATAAAATAATTCCCCTTCCTAAAGAAAATTATCCCCTTCCTAAAGAAAATATTCCCCCTTCCTAAAGAAAATATTCCCCCTTCCTAAATAAAATAATTCCCCTTCCTAAAGAAAATTATCCCCCTTCCTAAAGAAAATATCCCCCCTTCCTAAAGAATATAATCCCCTTCCTAAATAAAATAATCCCCTTCCTAAATAAAATATTCCACTTCCTAAAGAATATAATCCCCCTTCCTAAAGAAAATAATCCCCCTTCCTAAAGAATATAATCCCCTTCCTAAAGAAAATAATCCCCTTCCTAAATAAAATATTCCACTTCCTAAAGAATATAATCCCCCTTCCTAAAGAAAATAATCCCCTTCCTAAAGAAAATAATCCCCTTCCTAAATAAAATATTCCACTTCCTAAAGAATATAATCCCCCTTCCTAAAGAAAATAATCCCCTTCCTAAAGAAAATAATCCCCTTCCTAAATAAAATATTCCCCTTCCTAAAGAATATAATCCCCCTTCCTAAAGAAAATATTCCCCCTTCCTAAAGAAAATATTCCCCCTTCCTAAATAAAATAATTCCCCTTCCTAAAGAAAATTATCCCCTTCCTAAAGAAAATATTCCCCCTTCCTAAAGAATATAATCCCCTTCCTAAAGAATATAATCCCCCTTCCTAAAGAAAATATTCCCCCTTCCTAAAGAAAATAATCCCCTTCCTAAAGAAAATAATCCCCCTTCCTAAAGAAAATAATCCCCCTTCCTAAAGAAAATATTCCCCTTCCTAAAGAATATAATTCCCCTCCTCAGGGTCTTGTGAAATACAAAGTTACTATAAAAGGAATGACAATGTAGGGAAGCCGATTGATTCGGCAGAAAATGCCATTTGTAGAGAGGCAACAATGATAAACCTCCATTTTATTCTCCGGTGTCTCTGCTGGCCTCTTATAGTGCCTTCATGTAGAACTATAGGGAAAACTTTTTTTTTTTTCATTTTGGATGGAGTGTTTTTCATTTTGGATGGGGTTAGAACCCCTGTCAGATTTTATTTTTTGCCATCTGTGTTCTGTTGAGGGGAAATTTCCCTTCACTTCCTGTCCCAAAGCCAAACAGGAAGTGAGAGGAAAGCCCTGTAATATAAGGAAATCCCTTGGGGTCCCCATTGGAAGTTTTTCGCTATAGAGAGGGGGAATCTCCCTACCAGGGACACAGACAGCAATAAAAACCTGACAGGGGGTCTAATCCCTCTCCACTCCGTCCAAAAAAAAAGTTATTGCCTTCAGTCCTGATGAAGTAGATGTGTAGCCCCGAAATGCGTTGCATCCACTAAATGTTTTGAATTAAAATCTAATTTTTGTCTCTAATACCTCAGTGTGGGGCTCCATCTTTTACATTTACACACAATCTTCACACCCCGGGGTTAGCGGGACACACACAGTATGTGACAAAAGTAAGTACACCCCTCAGTAACATTTGTGTAAATCTTTTCATGTGACAACACTGAAGAAATGACACAGAAATTTGTAGTATACAAGTTATATACTCTCCATACACATATATATATATACATTATTATTATTATACAGAATTGATATATTATTATTATTATTATTATACGGGATGTATATATTATTATTATTATTAATTATTATTATTATTATACGGGATGTATATCGCGGTGACAGTTTGCTCAGCGCTGTACACAGTATAATTACATAGAGGGGGAATCGGAGGCTCTGATCCCAGGAGCTGACAATCTAGGGGGGAACTTGTGATGGGAATGATGACCCCTCAGCACACATTATATGGGGGGGTGATTTGGATCGATCTCTCTGTGGGGAGGGGTAATAATGAGTCCTCATCTACCCCGGGGGGGGGGGGGGGGGGGGGGTCATTCTCTGATCAGCTCGGGAGTGTGTCGGGGGTTGTACTGCGCATGTGTGGAGGGGGGGGGGGGGGGGGGGGGTGTGGAGCGCAGTAGTCGGGGAACTGTCGGTATTGATGGGATCTCCGCAGTGATCGGAGTACCGCTGGCGGCAGGAATGTTCAGCCGGAGAACAGAGACTTATATGGGAGAAATACAGAGGAGAGCCCGGGATCCACACATCGGGGACACCCCATAGACTTCATCCCTGGAGGGGGGGACACCCCATAGACTTCTTCCCTGGAGGGGGGGGACACCCCATAGACTTCTTCCCTGGAGGGGGGACACCCCATAGACTTCTTCCCTGGAGGGGGGACACCCCATAGACTTCATCCCTGGAGGGGGGACACCCCATAGACTTCATCCCTGGAGGGGGGGACACCCCATAGACTTCATCCCTGGAGGGGGGACACCCCATAGACTTCATCCCTGGAGGGGGGACACCCCATAGACTTCATCCCTGGAGGAGGGGACACCCCATAGACTTCATCCCTGGAGGGGGACACCCCATAGACTTCATCCCTGGAGGGGGGACACCCCATAGACTTCATCCCTGGAGGAGGGGACACCCCATAGACTTCATCCCTGGAGGGGGGACACCCCATAGACTTCATCCCTGGAGGGGGGACAACCCATAGACTTCATCCCTGGAGGGGGACACCCCATAGACTTCATCCCTGGAGGGGGGACACCCCATAGACTTCATCCCTGGTGGGGGGACACCCCATAGACTTCATCCCTGGAGGGGGGACACCCCATAGACTTCATCCCTGGAGGGGGACACCCCATAGACTTCATCCCTGGAGGGGGGACACCCCATAGACTTCATCCCTGGAGGGGGACACCCCATAGACTTCATCCCTGGAGGGGGGACACCCCATAGACTTCATCCCTGGAGGGGGGGACACCCCATAGACTTCATCCCTGGAGGGGGACACCCCATAGACTTCATCCCTGGAGGGGGACACCCCATAGACTTCATCCCTGGAGGGGGACACCCCATAGACTTCATCCCTGGAGGGGGGACACCCCATAGACTTCATCCCTGGAGGAGGGGACACCCCATAGACTTCATCCCTGGAGGGGGGACACCCCATAGACTTCTTCCCTGTAGGGGGGGACACCCCATAGACTTCTTCCCTGGAGGAGGGGACACCCCATAGACTTCCCTGGAGGGGGGGACACCCCATAGACTTCTTCCCTGGAGGGGGGACACCCCATAGACTTCTTCCCTGGAGGGGGGACACCCCATAGACTTCCCTGGAGGGGGGACACCCCATAGACTTCTTCCCTGGAGGGGGGGACACCCCATAGACTTCTTCCCTGGAGGGGGGGACACCCCATAGACTTCCCTGGAGGAGGGGACACCCCATAGACTTCATCCCGGAGGCGGGACACCTGGATTACCTGGACATTTGCTGGAAGAGAGAATTGGGGACCCCCAACTTGGACATTTATGGAAAGAAACTACTGGGGACACCTGACCTGAGGACTGGGAACCCAACCTGGACATTTCCTGAGAGAACTGGGGACAAACCGGAAACTTTACTAAAAAAGAGGACCGGAGACACCAAACCTGGATATATACAGAAATAAACTATTGGGGACACCCAACCTGGAGAATCAGTGAAAGGAAGGACCACCCAGCCTGAACTGACAGGTACTCTTATGTGGGGAGATCAGAATACACAGACTGCAGATATCCCCAGTATAGTGATAAGGAGGACATCATATGAGTAATCAGGTGATCTCTGATCTCTGTGCCCCCCCCCCCACTGATCTCTGCCCCCCCCACTGATCTCTTCTCCCCCCTCACTGATCTCTTCTCCCCCCTCACTGATCTCTTCTCCCCCCTCACTGATCTCTTCTCCCCCCCTCACTGATCTCTTCTCCCCCCCTCACTGATCTCTTCTCCCCCCTCACTGATCTCTTCTCCCCCTCACTGATCTCTTCTCCCCTGTCTCTTCTCTTCTCCCCCCTCACTGATCTCTTCTCTCCCCCCTCACTGATCTCTCCCCCCCCTCACTGATCTCTGCCCCCCTCACTGATCTCTTCTCCCCCCCTCACTGATCTCTTCCCCCCCTCACTGATCTATTCTCCCCCCCTCACTCATCTCTTCTCTCCCCCTCACTCATCTCTCTCTCCCCCCTCACTGATCTCTTCTCCCCCCTCACTGATCTATTCTCCCCCCTCACTGATCTCTTCTCTCCCCCTCACTGATCTCTTCTCTCCCCCTCACTGATCTCTTCTCTCCCCCCTCACTGATCTCTTCTCTCCCCCTCACTGATCTCTTCTCTCTCCCCCTCACTGATCTCTTCTCTCCTCTTCTCGCCTTCCTCCTCCCTTCTCTTTCCCTCACTCCCTCCCTCTCTCTCTCCTTCTCTTCTCCTCCTCTCGACCCTCCCCTCGCCCCGACCTCCCCCTTCTCCCTTCCCTCCTCTCCTCTCTCCCTCTCTCTCCCTCCCTCTTCTCCCCTCCTCCCCTCTCTCTCGCCCCTTCTTTCTCATCGTCTCCCTCATCATCCTCCCCCTCTTCCTTCTCTTTCTCCCCATTTCCTCCCCACGCTCTCCACACTCTTCTCCACCTCCTCCCCTCTCTCCTCCTTTTCTCTTCTTCTCCTTCACCCCTCCTCCGCCCCCCCCTCCCTACTATTCTCTCTCCCTCTCCGTCTTCTCCCCTCTTCTCTCTCCTCCTCTCCCACCGCTCTCCCCTCTCTTCTCTCTCTCTCCCCCCCTCTTCTCCCTCCCCCCTCCTCCCCGCCTTCCTCTCTCCCTCTTCTCCTCCGCCCTCCTTCCTCTTCTTCCAGCTTTCTCCCCCACCCCCTTCTCTTCTCCTCCTCCCCCTCTTCCCTCTTCTTCCCTCCCCCTCCTCCCCCTCTCTCTCCCACCCTTCCTCCCTCTCCCTCCCTTCTCTCCCCTTTCTCGTCCTCCTCTCCCTTCTCCCCCCTTCCCTCTCCCCCCTCTCTCACTCTTCTCCTTCTTCCTTCTCCTCCTCTCCCTCCTCTTCTCTCTCCCTCTCCTCCTCTTCTCTCTCCTCCACCCCCACACCCCCTCCTCTTCTCTCTTCTCTTCTCCTTCTTCTCTTCTCTCCTTTTCTCACCCTCTTCCTTCTCGCCTTCGCTCCCACGCTTCTCCTTCTCACCCCCCACTCCCCCTCCCCCTCTTCTCTTCTATCCCCTCCTCCTCACACTCCCTCTCCTCCCTCTCTCTTCTCACTTCTTCTCACCTCCTTCCCCACTCCTCACTCGCTCCTCTCCTTTCTCCTCTCCCCGCCCACCCCTTCTCTCTCTATCTCCCTCTCCTCTCTTCCTCCCTCCCGCTCTCTTTCTCTCTCTTCCCTCTCACTTCCTCTTCTCTTCTCACCCCTTCATCTCTTCTTCCTCTCTTCTCCGCTCCTCTTCAACTTCTCTCCCCCCTCTTCTCCCCTTCACTCCCTCCTCTTCTCCTCCCCCTTTCTTCCACTCCTTCTTTCTCTCCCCCCTCCCTCCTCTCTCCTCCTCCTCTCCTTCTCCCTTCTTCTCCAACTCCCTTCTCCTCGTCCTCGCCCCTCCCCCCCCCACCCCCTCTGCCCTCCTTTCTCCCTCTCGATTTCTCTCCCCCCCTCTCCTTCCTCTCACCTCCTCTGCCCTCCTTTCTCACTGATCTCTTCTCTCCTTCTTCTTCCCCCTCACGTCATCTCTTCTCTCTCATCTCTCCTCCTCTCCTCTCCCCCGTCCTCCTCTCCCTCCCTTCTTCTTCTCCCCTCCTTCTCTTCCTCCCCTACCTCCCCCTCTCTCTTCTCCTCTCCCCCCCCTCTTCTACCTCTCTCCTCTCTTCTTCCTTCTCCTCTCTCCTCCTTCCCCGCCCTCCTCTCTTCTCTCCCCCCTCTTCCTCTCTCTCTCTTCTCTCCTCTCCTCCTCCCCTCACTCTCGCCTTTCTTCTCCCCCTCTACTGGCTCCCACTTCTTTCTCCCTACCCTCTCTCTCCCCCTCTCTCCTCCCTCTTCTTCCCTCCCTCTCGCTCCCCCTCTCTTCTCTCCCCCCTCACTGATCTCCTTCCAACTCCCCCCTCTCACTCCCACTCTCCTCTCCCTTTCTCTCTTTCCTCTTCTCCCCTCCCACCCACCCCCTCTTCTCTTCTCCCCTCCCTCCTCCTCCCTCCACTCACTCCCTCCTCACCCTCCCCTTCCCTTCTCCCCGTCTCCCTTGTTCTTCGCCCCTCACATCTTCCCTCCATCTCTTCTCCCTCTTCTTCCCCTCTCTCCATAGCCTGATCTAAGTCTCCTTCCCCACACTGATCTCTTCTCTCCCCCTCACTGATCTCTTCTCTTCCCCTCTCCTGTCCCCCTCTCTGCCCCTCGCCCCTCCCTCACTGATCTCCTTCTCTCTCTCCCCGTTCGCTCACTCATCTCTTCTCCTCTTCTCCTCTTCTCCTCCGCTCATCTCCTTCTCTCTTCCCTTCTCCCATCCTCTTCCCCCGCCCTCTCTACCCTTCTCTCTTTCTCTTCTTCTCCCCTTCCTCCCGGTCATCCCTCCCCTCCCTCCCTCTCCCACTCCCTTCCTCCCCCTTCACTCCCCTCTTCTCTCTCCATCTCCCTCCTTCTCCTCCCCTCCCGCCTCTCTCCTCTCTTCTCACTCTTCTCCCCTCCTTCCCCTCCCCCCCCCTCTCTCCTCCCCTTCTTCCAGTGAAGCACTGATCTCTACTTTCTCAACCTACTCTTCTCACTTCCTCACCCCTCTCGTACTCCACCCCCTTCTCCCCCTCTCTCTCTTCTCTCCCTTCTCCTTCACTCTCCCCCCCCTCCCCCCTTTTCTCCCTTCCCTCTCTCCCTTCCCCCTCCTCCTTCTTTCTCCTCCCCCCCCCTCCCTCCTCTCCTTCCTCCCCTCTCCTCTTCTCCCCCTTCTCCCTCTCTTTCCTCCTCACACCCCTTCTCCTCCTCCTCCCCCCTCTCTCCCTCCTCCCTCTCCCTTCTCCCCCCCTCACTGATCTCTTCTCCCCCCTCCCTGATCTCTTCCCCCCCTCCCTGATCTCTTCTCCCCCTCCCTGATCTCTTCTCACCCTCTCTGATCTCTTCCCCCCCCCCCTCTCTGATCTCTTCCCCCCCCTCTCTGATCTCTTCCCCCCCCTCTCTGATCTCTTCCCCCCCCTCACTGATCTCTGTCCCCCCCTCACTGATCTCTGTCCCCCCCTCACTGATCTCTCCCCCCCCCACTGATCTCACAATTAGAGAGTCCTGACCAGAATAAGTGTCCCCAATGGAAGATCCCCCCCCCCCCCCAATAGAGACCTTCTCCCAGAAAATTCCAGAATTCTCTCTATTTTATTTAAAATGAGTTGCAGCCAATCACAGGTCAGCATCTGAGCCCCAGAATATTTATATAGAGTCCTAAATTTACACCGAGCTTTATATACAGTCACATTAGTCCCTGCCCCCAGGAGCTTACACTCTAATGTCCCCATCTCACACATATTGGGAAATATTTAGACAGGAGACAGTTATCCTCCCAGCGTGTCTTTGTGGTGTGAGAGGAAACCGGAGTACCCGGAGGAAACCCACACAGACATGCAAACTCCGCGCAGACATTGTCCTGACCAGAACCCCAGTGCTGCAAGAAGCCCCGACCCGCCCGACCTGCCCTGACCCCTAGAGATAGGATCCACCTAAAGGGAAGGAGTGTGATCACTCAGATCATCAGAGAGACAAAGGTACTGCCATGTATGAGGATAGATTGGGGGCACCTGAGATTTGGGGTACAGAAGGACACATTGGTTACACTCCGGAGTGGTGGCCGGGAATCCTTCCTCCAGAAGATGATGGTAGAGCCTGAGGAGTGAAGAGCTAGCTCTTGGGGTCCCCATCCCATGGAGATGTATAGAGATGGAGATCTGGGGTGCCCATCCCATGGAGAGGGATGTCCCATGGAGAGGGGGTCTGTGTGATCACAGGGGGGTCTGTGTGGTCACAGGGAGGTCTGTGTGGTCATAGGGGGGTCTGTGTGATCATAGGGGGTCTGTGTGATCATAGGGGGGGGTCTGTGTGGTCACAGGGGGGACTGTGTGATCACAGGGGGGTCTGTGTGATCACAGGGGGGTCTGAGTGGTCATAGGGGGGTCTGTGTGGTCACAGGGGGGTCTGTGTGATCACAGGGGTTAGTCTGTGTGGTCATAGGGGGGTCTGTGTGGTCATAGGGGGGTCTGTGTGGCCATAGGGGGGTCTGTGTGAGCACAGGGGGGTCTGTGTGGTCACAGGGGGGTCTGTGTGATCACAGGGGGGTCTGTGTGATCACAGGGGGGTCTGTGTGGTCACAGGGGGGTCTGAGTGGTCACAGGGGGTAGTCTGTGTGATCACAGGGGTTAGTCTGTGTGGTCATAGGGGAGGTCTGTGTGATCACAGGGGGGACTGTGTGATCATAGGGGGTCTGTGTGGTCACAGGGAGGTCTGTGTGGTCATAGGGGGGTCTGTGTGATCACAGGGGGGTCTGTGTGATCATAGGGGGTCTGTGTGATCATAGGGGGGGGTCTGTGTGGTCACAGGGGGGACTGTGTGATCACAGGGGGGTCTGTGTGGTCACAGGGGGGTCTGTGTGATCACAGGGGGGTCTGTGTGGTCACAGGGGGGTCTGAGTGGTCATAGGGGGGTCTGTGTGGTCATAGGGGGGTCTGTGTGAGCACAGGGGGGTCTGTGTGGTCATAGGGGGGTCTGTGTGGTCATAGGGGGGTCTGTGCACAGCAGGGAGCGTGTTTATTCTGAGTTGATCTCCATTGGGGAATGTTCAGGGCCGGGTGTGATAAGGATGATCAGTCAGTGATGCTTTAGTGATAATCATCTCTGTGATGAGGATGAAGAGAAGATTCTGGAAGACACGGACAGGGGGTGTCGGAGTCATTACTGAAGATAAAATCCTTAGAAGTAGATGTCACCCCAATGACTAAAATCCAGTGTAACCTCTAATGGTCCACTCCCACCATTGTGGTAACATGCAGGGGTAACGTGCGGTACTCCCGTGGGGGTGAATGTTGGGGGTGGGGGGTGGTTAGGTGTAAAGGTTGGGGGGGGGTGAATGTTGGGGGGTGGGGGTGAATGTTGGGGGGGGGGGCTGTGAATGTTGGGGGGGTGGGGAGTGTGAAGGTTGGGGGGTGGGGAGTGTGAAGGTTGGGGGGTGGGGAGTGTGAAGGTTGGGGGGTGTGAATGTTGGGGGGTGTGAATGTTGGGGGGTGTGAATGTTGGGAGGTGTGAAAGTTGGGGGGGGTAGGCGGGGGGTGTGAATGTTGGGGGGGGGTGAGGGGTGTGAATGTTGGGGGGTAGGCAGTTGTGAAGGTTGGGGGGGGTGGGGGTGTGAAGGTTCGGTGGTAGGTATGTACTAAGCTAGGTGTCGGGGAAGGCAGGTGTGAGGT
>CM053033.1:1564612-1575113 GCA_028564925.1 Lithobates sylvaticus | reverse complement strand
TCCATGCTATGACCATATACTATATAGTTGAAGACACTTTGGAATGACCATATCAGACTTCGGATCTTTTGGTGGTTTTCTGGCAGGGGATGTGGAGCTGAGCACCTGCCGGAGGGTTGACTCCTCTGCTTGTATAATGAGCAGAGCCGCCCCTCAGCTGGGCCTTATCTCCGTATTCTATGGATTGGAGGAAAGAAAGGAACAACCTTGGGCTACACATTACATGAAGGAAATAATTGGTGATTTGCTGCTGCCAGAAGATGTGCAGCCAAACACCTGGCGGAGCGCCGACTCAGCATGGACTACACATCACTTCACTCTCCATCCACATTCACTGTACTCCTTATCCTGATAGTATTAGTACAGAGAGAGGAAGGGAGATCAGATCTACTGGTGGTATACATTTCTTCACTTACTTCCTGGTTTCTGGCCTAGGCCAAAATTATGTCATCCATCCCAGGAGACATGGATGGATGGAGACATGGATGGAGACATGGATGGATGGATGGAGACATGGATGGATGTATTGAGACATGGATGGATGGATGGAGACATGGATAGATAGATGGAGACATGGATGGAGACATGGATGGAGACATGGATGGATGGATGGAGACATGGATAGATAGATGGAGACATGGATGGAGACATGGATGGAGACATGGATGGATGGATGGAGACATGGATAGATAGATGGAGACATGGATGGAGACATGGATGGATGGAGACATGGATGGATGGATGTAGAAATGGATGGATGGAGACATGGATGGATGGAGACATGGATGGATTGAGACATGGATGGATGGATGGAGACATGGATGGATGGAGACATGGATGGAAACATGGATGGATGGAGACATGGATGGATGGAGACATGGATGGATAGATGGATGGAGACATGGATGGATAGATGGATGGAGACATGGATGGATAGATGGATGGAGACATGGATGGATGGATAGATGGATGGAGACATGGATGGATGGAATGGATGGAGACATGGATGGAGACATGGATGGATGGAGACATGGATGGATAGATGGAGACATGGATGGATGGAGACATGATGGATGGATGGATGGATAGATGGAGACATGGATGGATGGATGGATGTAGAAATGGATGGATGGAGAGATGGATGGATGGAGACATGGATGGATGGAGACATGGATTGGATGGAGACATGGATGGATAGATGGTTGGAGACATGGATGGATAGAAACATGGATGGATGGATGGATGGATGGGACATGGATGGATGGATGGGGACATGGATGGATGGATGGAGACATGGATGGATGGAATGGATGGAGACATGGATGGATAGAAACATGGATGGGTGGAGACATGGATGGATGGATTGAGACATGGATGGATGGAGACATGGATAGATGGATGGATGGATGGATGGATTGAGACATGGATGGATTGAGACATGGATGGATGGAGACATGGATGGATGGAGAGATGGATGGATGGATGGAGACATGGATGGAGACATGGATGGATGGATGGAGAGATGGATGGATGGAGACATGGATGGATAGATGGAGAGATGGATGGATGGAGACATGGATGGATGGATGGAGACATGGATGGATGGAGACATTGATGGATAGATGGAGAGATGGATGGATGGAGACATGGATGGATGGAGACATTGATGGATAGATGGAGACATGGATGGATGGAGACATGGATGGATGGTGGGGGGGTAGAAATAGAAGGGGGGTGGAAATAGAAGGGGGGTGGAAATAGAAGGGGGGTGGAAATAGGCGGTGGGGTGGAAATAGGCGGCGGGTTGGAAATAGAAGGGGGAGGAAATAGAAGGGGGAGGAAATAGAAGGGGGTGGAAATAGAAGGGGGAGGAAATAGAAGGGGGGTGGAAATAGAAGGGGGGAAATAGAAGGGGGAGGAAATAGAAGGGGGTGGAAATAGAAGGGGGGTGGAAATAGAAGGGGTGGAAATAGACGCGGGGGTGGAAATAGAAGGGGGGTGGAAATAGAAGGGGGAGGAAATAGAAGGGGGGTGGAAATAGAAGGGGGGGAAATAGACGGCGGGGTGGAAATAGACGGCGGGTTGGAAATAGAAGGGGGGAGGAAATAGAAGGGGGAGGAAATAGAAGGGGGTGGAAATAGAAGGGGGAGGAAATAGAAGGGGGGAGGAAATAGAAGGGGGTGGAAATAGAAGGGGGAGGAAATAGACGGCGGGTTGGAAATAGAAGGGGGTGGAAATAGAAGGGGGGGAAATAGAAGGGGGAGGAAATAGAAGGGGGGGGAAATAGAAGGGGGTGGAAATAGAAGGGGGAGGAAATAGAAGGGGGTGGAAATAGAAGGGGGTGGAAATAGAAGGGGGAGGAAATAGAAGGGGGTGGAAATAGAAGGGGGTGGAAATAGAAGGGGGTGGAAATAGAAGGGGGGATGGAAATAGAAGGGGGGAGGAAATAGAAGGGGGTGGAAATAGAAGGGGGAGGAAATAGAAGGGGGTGGAAATAGAAGGGGGAGGAAATAGAAGGGGGTGGAAATAGAAGGGGGAGGAAATAGAAGGGGGTGGAAATAGAAGGGGGTGGAAATAGAAGGGGGAGGAAATAGAAGGGGGTGGAAATAGAAGGGGGGTGGAAATAGAAGGGGGGATGGAAATAGAAGGGGGGAGGAAATAGACGGTGGGGTGGAAATAGAAGGGGGTGGAAATAGAAGGGGGGGTGGAAATAGAAGGGGGGGAAATAGACGGCGGGGTGGAAATAGAAGGGGGGGTGGAAATAGACGGCGGGGTGGAAATAGAGGGGGGGGGTGGAAATAGGCGGCGGGGTTCTGGTGCCCAGAGGATGCAACCACAATACAGCAATGTCTTTTCATAGAATGCAATACAATGATAGGGAAGCTGGGGGGGAGGGGTGCTATAATTGGGGGGTACACTGTGCCGCTGGGAACCATAAGAGCGGATCCCCGTCATCCCCATAATTGGGTGACCTTTCCCCGGTAAGTGCTGAGCGGTGCACCGGCTGTGATGTCTTCTCAGGACTATAATCACTTCTCACCTTCCTATGTGACATATTTGTGTCTCTGAACACCTGCCAGATCCTCCCCACCCCCTCCTATGATTTATGAGCCCCCCCCCCCCCCCGCAGCATTTCTCTGATATCTTCACAACGCAACATTCAGGATATTCCAACAAAGTCACCTGAGATATTCTGTACATTATATCCAATGGCGACATATTCAGTATCAGACAAAAGTAAGTACACCCCTCAATCTTTTCATGTGACAACACTGAAGAAATGACACTTGTCTACAATGTAAAGTAGTGAGTGTAACAGCTTGTATAACAGTGTAAATTTGCCGTCCCCTCAAAATAACTCAACACACAGCCATTAATGTCTAAACTGCTGGCAACAAAAGTCAGGACACCCCTAAGTGAAAATCTCCAAATTGGGCCCAAAGTGTCAATATTTTTGTGTGGCCGCCATTATTTTCCAGCACTGCCTTAACCCTCTTGGGCATGGAGGTCACCAGAGCTTCACAGGTTGTCACCGGAGTCCTCTTCCCCTCCTCCATGATGACATCACAGAGCTGGTGGATGTTGGAGACCTTGCGCTCCTCCACCTTCCGTTTGAGGATGTCCCACAGATGATCAATAGGGTTTAGGTCTGGAGACATGCTTGGCCAGTCCATCACCTTTACCCTCAGCTTCTTTAGCAAGGCAGTGGTGGTCTTGGAGGTGTGTTTGGGGTGGTTATCATGTTGGAATACTGCCCTGCGGCCCAGTCTCTGAAGGGAGGGGATCATACTCTGCTTCAGTATGTCACAGTACATGTTGGCATTCATGGTCCCCTCAATGATCTGTAGCCCCCCAGTGCCGGCAGCACTCATGCGTCTATTTCCCAAAGACAACCTCTGGATATGACGCTGAGCACGTGACCTCAACTTCTTTGGTGGACCATGGCGAGGCCTGTTCTGAGGGGAACCTGTCCTGTTATACCGCTGGATGGTCTTGGCCACCGTGCTGCAGATCAGTTTCAGGGTCTTGGCAATCTTATTATAGCCTCGGCCATCTTTATGTAGAGCAACAATTCTTATCTTCAGATCCTCAGAGAGTTCTTTGCCATGAGGTGCCATGTTGTACTTCCAGTGACCAGTATGAGAGAGTGAGAGCGATAAACACCACATTTAACACACCTGCTCCCCATTCACACCTGAGACCTTGTAAGACTAACGAGTCACATGACACCGATAGGTCAATGGGAGGAGCCATGGAAATCCTCTCCCTATGACCCCGAGGCCAGTTGTGCATCCAGATTCGTTGGCTGATCCCGGCTCCGCCCCCCTCATTATAAGGAATGGGAACCCCAATAATGAATGTCTCTTATTTACTCCATTTTACTGCAAATAAATCCAGCTCTGCCCTCTACATCATACAGTGTGTCAGGACTACAGAACACCCGCCCCGTATTATGAAGATGAGGAGAGGGGGAGGTGTTCTATAGTCCTGTCCTAGAGTGATATAGATGCTCCTTCATAGATAAGGTACAGTGAGTGAGCATTGTGACCTTGTGACAGGACTACAGAACACCTCCCCTATAATTGCTTTATTATAAAGATGAGGAGAGGGGGGAGGTGTTCTATAGTCCTGTCCTAGAGTGATAAGGATGATTCTTCATAGACAGGTAGAGCGACCAGAAATCTTGTCCTGAAAATTCGGATAAGAAATCCCGGAGAGAACTCCATTGTTCTTGTGGCACGCCCACTAATACCGCTCCAATCACTTCTATCTATTGATGAATTACCAATACGATGATTATTGATATTTTGTTACAAACACGGAATGTTCTGTTTATAAACACGGACAATCTCATATTTGATTGATTTTCTATCTGTTGATGAATTACTAATATGATGATTATTGATATTTTGTTCCAATAAAGAATGTTCTGTTTATAAACACGGAGTATCTAACCTCAAACTGATTTTCTATCTATTGATGAATTACAAATATGATGACTATTGATATTTTGTTACAGGGAATGTTGGGGGATCTGCGGTCAGACGATCGGACGCGCCGTCTACAAGGAGTAGAAGTTTTGCTCAGGATCCTCTTTTCTATCTATTGATGAATTACCAATACGACGATTACTGATATTTTGTTTCAAACACGGAATGTTCTGTTTATAAACACGGACAATTTCATATTTGATTGATTTTCTATCTATTGATGAATTACCAATACGACGATTATTGATATTTTGTTTCAAACAAGGAATGTTCTGTTTATAAACACGGAGTATCTAACCTCAAACTGATTTTCTATCTATTGATGAATTACCAATATGATGATTATTGATATTTGTCCCAATAAAGAATGTTCTGTTTATAAACACAGAGGATCTGATATCAGATTTTCTATCTATTGATGAATTACCAATATGATGATTATTGATATTGTGTTACACGGAATGTTGGAGGATCTGCGGTCAGACGATCGGACGCGCCGTCTACAAGGAGTAGAAGTTTTGCTCAGGATCCTCTTTTCTATCTATTGATGAATTACCAATACGACGATTATTGATATTTTGTTTCAAACAAGGAATGTTCTGTTTATAAACACGGAGTATCTAACCTCAAACTGATTTTCTATCTATTGATGAATTACCAATATGATGATTATTGATATTTGTCCCAATAAAGAATGTTCTGTTTATAAACACAGAGGATCTGATATCAGATTTTCTATCTATTGATGAATTACCAATATGATGATTATTGATATTGTGTTACACGGAATGTTGGAGGATCTGCGGTCAGACGATCGGACGCGCCGTCTACAAGGAGTAGAAGTTTTGCTCAGGATCCTCTTTTCTATCTATTGATGAATTACCAATATGACGATTACTGATATTTTGTTACAAGGGATATTCAGTTTTTAACCGCTTGCCGACCGCCGCATGTACATTTACGCCGACAGAATGGCACGGCTGCGCAAATGGACGTACCTGTACGTCCTTTGAATTTGCCACCGTGCCATCGCGTGCGCGCGCCCACCGCAAGCTCCATGAGTGTGATTGCGGGTCCCGTGGACTCGATGTCCGTGGGGATACCCGCGATCATCTCACGGAGAGGAAGAACGGGGAAATGATGATGTAAAGAAGGCATCTCCGCGTTCTGCCTAGTGACAGGACACTGATCTCTGCTCCCTGTAATCGGGAGAGGTGATCAGTGACGTGTCACAAACAGCCCCTCCCCCCCCCACAGTTAGAATCACTCCCTAGGACACACTTAACCCCTGCAGCGCCACCTAGTGGTTAACCCCTTCACTGCCAGTCACATTTACACAGTAATCAATGCATTTTTAATCACACTGATCGCTG
The DNA here is from genome assembly GCA_028564925.1 of Lithobates sylvaticus. Taxonomy (NCBI): domain Eukaryota; kingdom Metazoa; phylum Chordata; class Amphibia; order Anura; family Ranidae; genus Lithobates; species Lithobates sylvaticus. The sequence continues at coordinate 1,568,749 of CM053033.1, read as the reverse complement.
TATAAATGTGAATGGTCCCAAAATAGCGCCAAAAGTGTCCGCCATAATGTCGCAGTCACGATAAAAATCGCAGATCGCCACCATTACTAGTAAAAATAAATTATTAATAAAAATGCTAAAACTATCCCCTATTTTGTAGACGCTATAACTTTTGCGCAAACCAATCAATAATCGCTTATTGCGTTTTTTTTTTACCAAAAATATGTAGAAGAATACGTATCGGCCTAAACTGAGGGAAAAAACGTTTTTTTATATATCTTTTGGGGGTATTTATTATAGCAAAAAGTAAAAAATATTGTGTTTTTTTTTCAAATTGTCGCTCTTTTTATGTTTATAGCGCAAAAAAATAAAAGCCGCAGGGGCGCTCAAATACCACCAAAAGAAAGCTCTATTTGTGGGAAAAAAAAAGGACGTCAATTTTGTTTGGGTTCCAACGTCGCACGACCGCGCAATTGTCAGTTAAAGCGACGCAGTGCCGAATCACAAAATGCGCTCTGGTCATTGGCCAGCCAAATGGTCCGGGCTGAAGTGGTTAAACACGGAGGATCTGATATCAGATTGATATTCTATCTATTGATGAATTACTAATATAGTGATTATTGATATTTTGTTACAAACAAAGAATGTTCTGTTTATAAACAGAGTAACAACTAACCTCAGACAGATTTATTGATGAATTACTAATATGATGATTATTGATATTTTGTCACATTGAATGTTCTGTTTATAAACTCGAAGGATCTGATATCAGATTTTCTATCTATTGATGAATTACCAATATAATGATTATTGATATTTTGTTACATTGAATTTTCTGCTTATAAACACAGAGGCTCTGATATCAGATTTTCTATCTATTGATGAATTACCAATATAATGATTATTGATATTTTGTTACATTGAATGTTCTGTTTATAAACACGGAGGATCTGATATCAGATTTTCTATCTATTGATGAATTACCAATATAATGATTATTGATATTTTGTTACATTGAATGTTCTGTTTATAAACACGGAGGATCTGATATCAGATTTTCTATCTATTGATGAATTACCAATATAATGATTATTGATATTTTGTCACATTGAATGTTCTGTTTATAAACACGGAGGATCTGATATCAGATTTTCTATCTATTGATGAATTACCAATATAATGATTATTGATATTTTGTTACATTGAATGTTCTGTTTATAAACACGGAGGATCTGATGTCAGATTTTCCATCTATTGATGAATTACCAATATAATGATTATTGATATTTTGTTACACGGAATGTTGGAGGATCTGCGGTCAGACGATCGGACGCGCCGTCTACAAGGAGTAGAAGTTTCTCTCTCGGGATCCTCTCACTTCCCGCTATAATGTCAATGTTATTGGGTTTCCCGTGTCGGTGATATTTTGTATCCCTCAGGAAGTCGTCTGATTGGAGGAGAGCGGCCGGCCGCGGTTGTGTTTGTTTGCGGTTTTATAAAGAAGTCTCTGTGCTGAGGCCTTTCCTATCGTTTCCATCGACCTTTCCAGCCCAGCCAAGGCTTCTCGAATTCACAGAGAGGGCCTCTTCTTCTGGTATCTTCAGTCATCGGATTCCGATGGAGGAGAAGGAGGAGCCGGGGGGTCATCTGCTACTCAATACTTACATTCCCGGGGGGGGGGGGGGACAACACAGCCCGGCCTATCCACAACCAGAGCCGTCATTTGTAGTTTTGAGTGGTGGAGAAGATCAGTGAAAATAGAGGACTCTGCCTGCTCTCTGCACAAAATAGAGCCCCCCCCCTCCCCCGTGTGTTTTATATAAAGGTAAATAAAGAGGAATGTGAGCATGTTTGCTCCGCGGGGGCGGAGCCTGTGCCCAATAGAATGACCTATACCGCAGTATTCTATATGAAAATGGAATGTTCACTGAAGGATCCAGGAGAGCCGACACATTCCAGAGGTCTGTATTTCCTTCATCAGGGCTGATAACAGACAGATTATGTATCCGGACACATTCCTTCACTTCAGGTCTCAGAGACACAACAGGAAATGAGAGAAAATCTCCCCAAAGGGTCAGGAAATCCCCTCTACCTGGCCGCAGGTGTCTACAGAGTCCTTGCCGGACCATAGATGATTTATGACATATGAGGCCTTAGAGAATTGTCACTGGAATTGTGAGCTGTTAAGTCACTGCTGGGAGGGGAAGCTGAGCAGCTGAGTCTCTACCAGGAGGTAGAGCAGGGGGAACTGAGCTGCTGGGTAATTGCTGGTAGGGGGAGAACGGGGGACTGAGCTGCTGGGTAATTGCTGGGTGGAGGAGCAGGGGGACTGAGCTGCTGGGTAATTGTTGGTAGGAGGAGCAGGGCAGACTGAGTTGCTGGGTAATATCTGAGAGGGGGAGCAGGGCAGACTGAGCTGCTGGGTCACTGCTGGGAGGAGGAGCAGGGGGACTGAGCTGCTGGATAATTGCTGGTAGGGGGAGCAGGGTGGACTGAGCTGCTGGGTAATTGCTGGGAGGAGGAGCAGGGGGACTGAGCTGCTGGGTAATTGCTGAGAGGGGGAGAAGGGCGGACTAAGTTGCTGGGTAATTGATGGGAGGAGGAGCAGGGCAGACTAAGCTGCTGGGTAATTGCTAGGAGGAGGTGCAGGGGGGACTGAGCTGCTGGGTAATTGCTGGGAGTAGGAGCAGGGGGGACTGAGCTGCTGGGTAATTGCTGGGAGGAGGAGCAGGGCAGACTGAGTTGCTGGGTAATATCTGAGAGGGGGAGCAGGGCAGACTGAGCTGCTGGGTCACTGCTGGGAGGAGGAGCAGGGGGACTGAGCTGCTGGATAATTGCTGGTAGGGGGAGCAGGGTGGACTGAGCTGCTGGGCAATTGCTGGGAGGAGGAGCAGGGGGGACTGAGCTGCTGGGTAATTGCTGAGAGGGGGAGAAGGGCGGACTGAGTTGCTGGGTAATTGATAGGAGGAGGAGCAGGGCAGACTAAGCTGCTGGGTAATTGCTGGGAGGAGATGCAGGGGGGACTGAGCTGCTGGGTAATTGCTGGGAGTAGGAGCAGGGGGGACTGAGCTGCTGGGTAATTGCTGGGAGGAGGAGCAGGGCGGACTGAGCTGCTGGGTAATTGATGGGAGGGGGAGCAGGGGAGACTAAGCTGTTGGGTAATTGCTGGGAGGAGGAGCAGGGGGACTGAGCTGCTGGGTAATTTCTGGGAGGAGGAGCAGGGGGGACTGAGCTGCTGGGTAATTGCTGAGAGGGGGAGAAGGGCGGACTGAGTTGCTGGGTAATTGATGGGAGGGGGAGCCGGGGAGACTAAGCTGCTGGGTAATTGCTGGGAGGAGGAGCAGGGGGGACTGAGCTGCTGGGTAATTGCTGAGAGGGGGAGAAGGGCGGACTGAGTTGCTGGGTAATTGATGGGAGGGGAGCAGGGAAGACTAAGCTGCTGGGTAATTGCTGGGAGGAGGAGCAGGGGGGACTGAGCTGCTGGGTAATTGCTGGGAGTAGGAGCAGGGCAGACTGAGCTGCTGGTTAATTGCTGGGAGGAGGAGCAGGGTGGACTGAGCTGCTGGGTAATTGCTGGGAGGAGGAGCGGGGGGGCTGAGCTGCTGGGTAATTGCTGGGAGGAGCAGGGCGGACTGAGCTGCCGGGTAATTGATGGGAGGGGGAGCAGGGGAGACTAAGCTGCTGGGTAATTGCTGGGAGGAGGAGCAGGGGGGACTGAGCTGCTGGGTAATTGCTGAGAGGGGGAGAAGGGCAGACTGAGTTGCTGGGTAATTGATGGGAGGGGGAGCAGGGCAGACTAAGCTGCTGGTTAATTGCTGGGAGGAGGAGCAGGGGGGAGTGAGCTGCTGGTTAATTGCTGGGAGGAGGAGCAGGGCGGACTGAGCTGCGGGGTAATTGCTGGGAGGAGGAGCAGGGGGGGCTGAGCTGCTGGGTAATTGCTGGGAGGAGCAGGGCGGACTGAGCTGCTGGGTAATTGTTGGGAGGAGGAGCAGGGAGGACTGAGCTGCTGGTTAATTGCTGGGAGGAGGAGCAGGGCGGACTGAGCTGCTGGGTAATTGCTGGGAGGAGGAGCAGGGGGGGCTGAGCTGCTGGGTAATTGCTGGGAGGAGCAGGGCGGACTGAGCTGCTGGGTAATTGTTGGGAGGAGGAGCAGGGAGG